>CAKOAT010183710.1:0-10022 GCA_932364175.1 Eruca vesicaria subsp. sativa
CAACAAAGGAAAAGAAATCTGAGGCATTGTATAATCAAGAATGTTAGGTTAGGGATCTTTACTAACCTGATGATGAGAAGTGCTTAATTACTTCAGTTTCACAAATCTGTAGCAAGAAAACTAACGACAAAGGTTGAATGTAGAAAAACTGAGAATTAAAGAAGATGAGCTCTTGTCATAATCTGGAACGTTGGATGAACTGTAAACAAAGGTATCCAATGGTTAAAAATAGGCAGATATAAGTCTTGTCATCAATTGGGGAGAATAATCTCAGCCATTGAAAAAAAGAAAGATGAGTGGCTGAGGATTGTGGGCGAGCATGAGTTCGGTTAATTGAGTTTGGGTGTAGTTAGATGGTGGACTAACTAAAATTACTCAATTAAAGATAAGTGTCCATGTATAAGAAAGTGTCTTTTCTTGAAATTAAAAACACTAAACTGCCTCTTGGTGATATATTTTCTATAATCAATCGTGAGTTGTCACGTAAAGATTTTTTACTTATGGAACATCATGTAAATATGTATTCTGAGAAGAACACACACACATATACAGGTCTTACTGTATTTAATTTATATGGCTTCTGTAGACGCACGTACATGTGATAATGTTCGTGACATTTCCAAAGTCTACATTATTAATAATAATTTTATTAATATGAAAAATAGTAATCTTTTATTGAAATTTTGGAAATACTAAGAAGAAGTTGACCGCAAAAGGAAATAAAATTTTAAAATAGTAACTTGAGTATTTTGATACTTTTAATCATCTTGAAATCAATACTGCATTATTGACCGAAAACAATCATTAATACATTATAATTTAAGGAAATTTACCAATAAGGAACAAAAAAAAATTAAGTATTGTCTCCTTAGAATAAAAACTAAATCGATGTCTCTATAGTATAAACATTAATGAAAATCCAGTTTAATCCTCATTAATTACTTTTAAAATACAATTATAATTTGTTTAAAAAGAAAATTAATTAAATTAATGTTTTTGTTGTTTATTAGATTAAAGCGCTGTTTGAAAAGGCACTCCAGGCGGCCAGAAACTCACCGGAAAAGCGTGAGGCGATGGCAAACCGTGGCGATTTGCACTGATCGGCCAGTTCCTCGTAATTTTTTTTTACAGCAATTATTTGGTATGTTGTAAGCCCAAAATCACATATTATATCATAGATCTGTTCAATATATGTTCAAATCGCAATTATCAACCAATAACATAAAAAAATCGGAAAAAAGAATGTAAAAAGTGACTGTAAAAATCGTAGGCATGGAGGCTAAAGAAAGGGGTAATTTTGTTATTCCGGTTTAATTAAACCTAACTCCCCAAAAAAGTTAAAAAATGGTTCGTCCTAGAATCAAACCCGGTCCTGTGAGACTTTAAGAGGGGGGTAAACCACTAAACCACAAATTAACATTGTTATATTATTGCATATTTAATATATTATTGTGTATGTATATAAATGTCTAAAAATAATCCTCGATTAATCTCCGGCTAATCACCAATTTTCTGATTATTCGTAGGCCCTACCCGAGCGTACGAGGAATGCCTAGCGAGTTCTCAAACATTTGGTTAAAGTAAAAATATCAGAAGGAATAAAAAACAGAATTCTTCTTCTATGACATCAAAGAGGCTAAAGAGAAACCACAACCATCTAATGACTTCTGAGAAATCACCGGAAACGCGTGAATCGGCGGAGAACGTGGCGGTTTGACCTAACCCGGGCTGTTAATCGGAGAAAAAAAAATCTCTTATTTAATAGTGTTGAGTCATAAATCATATGACAAAGTATAGATATATTAAAAGTAGGTTTAAATTCACAAGTTAAACTAAAAAAAAAAAGATGAAATCGCAATGAAAAATAGGGAAGAGTTGGCTGTTGATTGGCAAAACTCTGAAGTTGAAGATGAGGATATTTTTGTCATTTCATACCCATTAAACTTAATACAAAAAAATCATAAAAGTGCTCACTTCGTCTCGATCACGTTAACTTGTCGATTATCAGAACCACTACAACCACTGGACCACATACCACTAACAAGTTTTGTTGCATAGATTAAATATATAAGACTTAAAAAGGATCTTATTTCTGACGTTTCTTCAAGCCAAAAACATTAAAAAAGAAATAAAATATTTAAAAGATTTAGAAAATATTCACTAACCGTTTTTTCCTAGATTTTCGGATATTTGTTCACAAACTGTGGCAGAACACACATTCTACCAAGTTTAGATAATTGAAGCAGTAGATACGGTATCCCTCGGGTTCAGATAGAAGATATAATTTAAGAATGTATGTTCTGCCACGGTAGATACATGATTATTTTGTATGTGTTATATTCTACTAAAACTTCAGAACACAGGAAAAGACGGATTTCATAATATGGCATTGTAGATATAGATGTTTTGGTGTATTACGCATTCTATGTCCTTTAGATCGATGTAATGTTAGTAGACTGCATACTCTAAACCACCGTAGATGGTAGATCTGATTTACCAACCCATTTATCCTATCTTTTGAACTTACTATTCCAAAAACATTTTTTTGAATCCAAAATATTTTTCATATATGCACATGCTTATCTACTTCATGTTTTATATTTTTCCCAAATTTTTTGCGTTATAAATTTATTTATACGAATTTTTATATACAAAAAGGCTAGTGAAAGTACAAAAGTGACAAAATTTGATTTTGTTCTAAGGGGACAATAGTTTAGTTTTTAATCCTTTATTAGCAAATTTCCATATAATATATTGCCTGACAGCATTATTCTATCATGTCAATTTTCAAGTTTTAAAATTTTGAATGTTTCAATAGTTGAAAATTATAATTGATAAAACGTTTATCCTACTGAAAATAGTTGGCAGAAAACTGATTCGGAATTATAACAAATCTTCATGCCTCAAGAATTCTATGTTGAAAGTAGTCATTTGAAAAACATTTGATACGGTATCATGGGATATTATTCTCAGATTAGTGAAAATGTTAACGGATCACATAACTTTCTCTCTTCTCTCTATGAATGACTCGAAAGGCGATTAGGGTTTTCTTTCCCTCTTCGCTCCGACGGCTCAGGCCTCACGCCTCTGTTGTGTACTCTCTAACCTCCCCTCTTCTTACAAAATAGTTTCTTAATCTCACTGTCTCGATCTTATTCCCTCCCCCAATGGGGAAGAAGAAAAAGCCTGGGGCTCTCTTCCTCTTCTCATCCTCGAAATTTGTTCGTCTCGCTCTTGGAAATAAGATGGCTCTCCCCCATGAAATCGCCGTCTATTACCTTGGAACCCTCTGTTACGACCCTGGGAAAAGTTATATCGCCTAGAGCATCCTCCTTGCCTTCCATCTCAGAATTTTTTGTTGTTGTAGGTTCACCCTCCAGCACTGTGGAAACTAAATATAGTGTCGAAAATATCTTCGCAACACTACGACCGACGAAGCAGCAGCACAGCCCGTCAATAATCTTACTTCTGCAGATGCTTCTGCATCACCCAAACACACCGGTACCTGCAAAAACTTTGTTTCCAGGATTAAGGTATCAGCTCAGCTTGGGGAATTGGAAACTCCAACACAACACATATCTGGAGCTCCTTTTGTTATGATTCCTGATGGCTACTTGGTAGCTGCCAAGGAAGAGTTCAAAGACTTTCTGTTTGCTAGATTTCATGGCAATACTCCACCAGTGGGCAGAATTATAGGAGTAATCAACACTGTTTGGGCAAAGAATGGACCGCGTATTTTTGTCCACAAGATTGGTGATGGGTCATTCTTGTTAAAGGTTACTAGTGCATGTACTAGGGACATTCTTCTGAGTCGAGATGCTTGGATGATAGCAGGATGTCCCATGTTTGTCGCCATGTGGTCACCCGTATTTAGTCCAGAACAACCTCAACTAACTACTGCAGTTGTTCCGGTAAAGATGAAAGGAGTCCCTTATCTGCTTTTCAACAAACAGAGCCTAAGTAGGCTTGCTTCCGAAATTGGGAAGCCTCTCTCTTTAGCACCAGAAACAGAAAGGAAGGAAAATTCTGAAGTTGCAAAAATGTGGGTTAAAATCGATCTGCAAAAGGAATTACCGACAAAAATAGTCTATGGCTTTTCATGTCGCCGAAATGTGGAGATAGATGTGTCATGCCCTTGGATTCCTCAGAAGTGTAAAACTTGTGGAAAGTACGGACACATAGAAACTCTCTTTCCCAGATCCTCCACCTACTGGAGACGGGTAGGAGTATCTACGAACTCATCTGCTGCTGCTTCAGATCGTCGATCCAGAAGCACATAGAGTAAAGGTAGAAGAAGCGCAATGCCTAGTAGATCGACCAGACAACGAAGAGTGGCAGCTTCAAACTTGTCTAAGGAATCTCTCTCTAGACTATTGTTAAAGCTACTGATGAGAAGGTTAAGATTAACCAGAAGTTGGCTCAAGAATCAAGACCGCCAACACCAGAGAAAATAGCCTTCAGGAACAACAAGTTAGTACCAAAGTCACCGAGGTCACTGAGGTTGATGAGGTCACTGATACCACTGGAGACTGTGAGATTCCTCTTGAGGTAGAGATGGATATTGTCTCAGAAACAATGAATACTTCAGCTCCTGTTGATACTAAGGAGGTAGCATCCTCTCCTAATACGAAGCAGGTTATCTCACTTGATCGGCACTCGGGCTATTTTATGGTTCATGTTTATCATGAAGACGATGGATCTTCCTCTGCTGAAGGGAGTGCGGGAAAGGATTCAGAGTTACCTTTCTTCCCGGTCTCCAACAGGAAGGGTAGCGTAAGGTTACCAAAGCTTAATACCAACATGTATAATGTTTTTGCGTGAAATGTAAGAGCCATGAACAGCGATAAACACCACACCATGGTCAAAGATTAGATTAATATTCATAGACCCGCTTTTGGAGCATATTTAGAAACTCGGATACAACCCAAAAATTGTAGAAGAATAAGCAGCGCCATTCATTTTGGCTGGAAGTATTTATTTAACTCGGAGCTTCATGATAACATGATATCACTCAAATTACCCTAAGGAGTGAATTACTCTCTCAAATAAGAGGTTCAATTGTAGTACTTAGGGATCGAATCCACAAGGAACTAAGGAACACAAAAGATATAATCCTAAGTGATTATGCTAGGTTGACTATTGTTTAAAAGTAAATTGCAGTTGTGAGCAATGGTGAGTTGCTCAAGATAGTTTGGTTTAGGTTTTAAATAATAAAATAAAGTAGTTAGATTCAAGGTTACTATTCAGATAATCAGGATTATAATGCTGTAGATGTCTTTATAAGTTGCTTGCAAGATATTAAAGAACTTCAATTCTTAGATAAATCTATAGCTATCGCTATTAGACTCGTCCATTGATCTGACTGTCGGTAATATCGACCGATGGTATGATCGCCATATAGGACGATATAGGTAGCCGTCGATCGATTACTCTATAGGAGTATCGATCGATATAGCTTCAGATTGAACTGAATATGTGTTCACCAAGATCATAAACCGGCTCTCGCATCGTCCCTAGAGGATCTCAGCTTATACCAGATGATTTCAGGATGATGATTAACAAGTTAAATCATTCCATGATCATACTCTAGTTAGATACTCTAGAGTAAGCATTAGGGTTCATCAGGATAATGAATATCACAACTCAATAATCCATAGTTGGGGCTAATCCCTCATAACTATTTGAACCCTAAATCTAACAAGTGAATCTACTCAGACATGGCTAAGTGATTCATAGCAGCAAGGTAATAATAGATATTCATTAGATTAGAAGATTGAACTCTTGGTTCTTTGAACAACAAATCTCTTTGTGTGTTTCTGCTAAATCTAGAATTCTATAACCTTTATGAAAATGAGAATAAGATGAAAAGAATACTTTTATAAATCAAAGAACATAAAAAGCATGTAAAGATTTTGAAGTACAAAAAGCACTAGGTATGAAAAGCATGTCTAGCCAAAACACATAGGCAAAACTATAAATATGAGTTCCATTAGGTTAAAAAACTCGTCAGGGGATATCTTGTAATATTGAGAGAACTTGGGCTTCAAGGCCGAGTCAAACTTGTTCTTCACGCCTCATATCAATCGATGGTACATGGTGTACATCGATCAATGAAGTATCTTAATTCGTCATCCTCTTCGGAAGCGTCGTCGATCGATTACATAGGATGTGTATCGATCGATATGTATCTCTAGATATCGACCTTATTGTATGATCTTTATAGTCATCTCGGGAAATCTCTCATTTAAGTCCATAAGGGTACCTAAATCGTCACTTTACTCCAAAATGCTCCTTAACCTGAAAACATACCTAATAGACTCCAAAACATATAAATATATTATAAAATCATATAAATACCATGGTCAAAAGTGGGTCAAAACCATGGTATATCATAACACCCATATCATTGTTGTCTGGCACCCGAGTGTAACAGTTACAGTCTACCAAGCATCGTCACAGGAAATTACTTGTGGAATATTTATCCTGGCTGAGAATGTCAACTTCAAAGTCACATTTTTCTATGCCAAGAATCTTGCTGAAGACATGCAAGAACTTTGTAACGAACTGGCCCATCTCAACAGCACCACTCCTCTTGCACGATTACCTTGGGAAGTAGTAGGGGATTTTAATCAGATATTGAGAACAGATCAGCACTCCAATCATCTCTCAGAGGAGGTAGACACAACTGGTATGGAGGATTTCAATCTAGCTCTACAAGATGCTGACTTGTTTGAAGCAAAATCCAACGGTCTGAATTTCACCTGGTGGAATAATCAAAATGATAATCCCATAGCGAAAACGATCGATCATACTCTCATTAACCAAGCATGGGCGCAGAAATTATCAGGATTTTTTGTGAATTTCTTGAACCGCAGAAGTCAGACGATGCTCCATGCTTATTCCAGATGCCATCGATCTCTAGAAGGGTAAAAAAACCCTTTAAATTCTTCCATCATGTGATTGATTATCCGGAATACCTAAATTCGGTTAAAGAAGCATGGGATTGTGAATATATTGTGGGATCAATGCAATTTAAACTTCCTCGGTCTTTGAAGATGATAAAAAAGGTACTTCACAAACTTAAATCTACTCATTAGAGCAGAATCTCTCAAAGAGTTAAAGATCGGGCGGCTAAGGTCACGGCTATTCAGCGGCAACTCCTATCGGCTCCTGATTTAGCAACAGCTAGGCAAGAGCATGAAGAGAGGGCTAAATGGAATACTCTTGCTAAAGCTGAGGTGAAATTTTACAGTCCGAAATCCAGAGTTCAGTGGAACAACCTTGGGGACAGAGACACTGCATTTTACCACAGAACTGTGGTCAAGAGAGCAACTAGGAACCATATTCATTATCTCAGGGACTCTGATGACCACCTTATAGCCACAACTGATGAGATTAAACATCACACTGCAGATTACTTTGAAGGTATTCTTGGATCAACTAACATGGCTGAATCACCATGTACTGTGAAGGAGCTTTGTTCTCGATTACCGTTTCATTGCAATGAATAACAAAGAATGGAAATTCAGAAAGAAGTAACATCTGAGGAAGTAACTAAGACTGTGTTTTCCATTCCGCTTAGTAAGAGCCCAGGACCTGATGGATACTGTTAGAACCAAAATCGGGCCCATTAATTCCGCTAATGCGTTCTTTGGGAAAGAGATGCCAGTGTACTCCTCGGACATGTCATAGATCTCTGCAATTGTGGCTAAAGGTATGGAGCGCTTGACACCATCAGCGAAGAAAGTGAAAGAAGCTTCTCCGAAACATGGATAATCGAGCCTGGAGAAGGTGAGTGTCGCGGTGGCGAGTACTTGTCTCACCAGATCAAGGTAGAGGTGGTGAGAAATGTAGCAGAGATCGGCTATTCCCATTGCATGTAAAGCGCCATGTAAATCCTCCTGGAGATCAAGAACTTGCAAGTCCATAGCAATGACAAAACGCATTGGAAGAATATGGACGCGTAGGAGATCATTGTAACGGCGAGAAGCGCTGATGTCCCACCGGTCTTCAGAGGAGTCGGGGATGTTGGGATCGGAAAGAGGGATCTCTGTGTTCTCCATGCGTGGCCATGGATATGTAGGCGATATGAAATCGGGAGATGGATCGTCTTGGAGGTTCAGAGTGGCTTTGGCGCTCGCCTTGGTTCTCCTCGGTGGCATCTGCAAGAACAGGTGAAAGGAGAGTAGTTAGCACCATTCTAATGGGATAGATAGGAAAAATTTGGGATTTCAATTAGATTCGATATCCTCTGAACTTCGCCTAGTATCCCACAAGAAAATCAACAAGGACAATAACCGATATGATGAAAGCAAAAACAGGAGGCATGCATGCCTTATTGAGATCGATTGTTCCCAACTATCCTAGAATTCCAAACGGTTCAACCAAACACAACTCATAATCCTTAAACAATCCTAACAGCAAGAGGAGTGGTCGATTTTGTTCAAGGGAAAAACCCTAAAATCGATCTATCAAAGTAGAAAAAAGAAAGTTGATTGGGGCCGGGAATCACAAGTGATGGCGCCACTTACCTTTCGAGTAGGGAGAGGAACCTGCAAAAATCTCAAAGAGAAGGGTAATCACCACGAGCAAGAACCGGAATTCTTAACAAGAGATTGAAATTTTGAAGGAGAAAATTCTAGGGTTCTTGGTGGTGAAAAGGGGCGGAAGTGAAAGTGATGGGGAATAGGAGAGAGTGGTTCTTAAATAGAACCCACATCGTGGCCACTCCCTAAAAATTAGGGCTTTCGCCTCCACTTCCCCATATTTTTTATTATTTTAAATTTTTTTATTATTTTTTTTTGTTTGGTTCCCATGAGACTTACCTGGGCGGAGCAGCTGCTCCAATGGTGGAACAACAGTGCTGCTGGAAGTAACTTGGGATTTTCTGATTTTATTCTTCAAAAACATGAAAGAAAGCCAAAAACCAAATGACTGAAAGGAAAATATTTACACTTACCAGTGGGTTGCCTCCCACCAAGCGCTTGCCTTAAGCCTTTAGCTTGATTATGCTAGCTTGTTAGGCTAGAGCACGATCGCGAAGGGGAATTTCTTCACCTTCTGCGACGGTTGTCTTAGCAAGATAGGGTTTGAGACGTTGACCATTGACAACAAATTCTTCGCCTCTTGTGTCCAATAGCACAATAGTTCCATAAGGGCGAACCTCCGTGATGGTGAATGGCCCGGACCATCTTGATCGTAGCTTACCAGGAACAATTTCAATCTGGAGTTGAAAAGGAGCACCTGATCTTTTGGTTTAAAGTCCCTTCTGATGATTCGCTTATCATGATAGGCCTTTGTACGCTCCTTGTAGATTTTCGAACTCTCATAGGCGAGATGTCTCATTTCTTCCAACTCATGGATTTGCATTGTGGGAGTCGATTTCACCCTACTGTCAAATAAATCGTAAATAAGGAAACTTCGGGAAAAACCCTAAGTTTCCAGAGGAACCGGCTATCTGCGAGAACCGCACAACGAAAATAAGAAAACGATAACTTAGAGTAAAAACGAAAATAAGAGAGATTTGAAAGCAAGAAGGTTCTTATTCCGAATCTGCGTTGAACTGGTTACAAAAAGAGTAGCCGTAAACGTAAGAACTTAGAAAACCCTAATTGAGACGCAGCTCGCTAACAGAAAAACGGAAAGATTCCTAAATGCTAGTTTTGGTGGTGAGAGCTCTGAATTTCGTGTCCTTTGCTTCTGCCCTAGACCTCCTCTTTATATACTCCTTGTCTTGGCAATCCGATCTTTCCATTTTGCCCAGATTTGACTTAAATCGGGAATTTTCCATTCTTCTCGATCCTTCCTTTTCTTCTGCGGAAATCTTCTATTTCTCTTCAAATCTTCCTTTTATGTTTAAACTTGACTTTTATCTTCTTTCCGCGAGTAAACCGTTAGAACGTTATCAAATCCGCGGGTTTGATTCCGTTGAAATCGCGAGATGGGTTTTATCGCGTTTTAGGTCCTTCCGGACCGTTTTGCGATAAAACCGTTTTCCGACTTTTACGGAATCGTTTCCTGAT
>CAKOAT010183710.1:10333-39436 GCA_932364175.1 Eruca vesicaria subsp. sativa
GGCTTAGATCGCCAGCAGGCGATCTAGTCTGGGGAGTGTAGATCGCCTGCTGGCGATCTAGTCGTGACTAGATCGCGTTCTGCGGCGGTTTCGGTTTTTCGCGGTTTTGCAAAACGAGTTCTCGAGTTTTATAAAACGAGTTTCTCGAGTTTTTATAAAACGATCTTCGAGTTTTTATAAAACGGTCTTCGAGTTTTATAAAACGATCTCTCGAGTTTTATAAAACGATCTTCGAGTTTTATAAAACGATCTCTCGAGTTTTTATAAAACGATCTCTCGAGTTTTATAAAACGATCTCTCGAGTTTTATAAAACGATCTTCGAGTTTTATAAAACGATCTCTCGAGTTTTATAAAATGATTCTCGAGATTCATAAAACTGTTGCGTTTACGCGTTTGCGGGGAATTTTGGCTATTGATTCCGTCGTACCGATTTTGACCCCAACATGCATGGATCGCCGTTCTGCTGCTGGTTTTATGTCGAAGTTGAGCAGTTTCACAGCCCATGAAGCTTTGTACTCCAACTCTACTGGAAGATGGCACGCCTTACCATACACTAAATTGTAAGGAGTGGTCCCTATCGGTGTCTTGTAAGCTGTTCTGTATGCCCAGAGAGCGTCATCCAGCTTGAGCGACCAGTCCTTACGATTTGTATTGACTGTTTTCTGCAAAATGCTCTTTATCTGCCTATTTGAAACTTGTGGTCTGAGGATGATATGGCGTAGCGACCTTGTGTTGGACTCCATTCTTCTTCAAGAGAGTGGCAAAAATCTTATTGATGAAGTGGCTTCCTCCATCACTTATGAACACACGGGGTACACCAAATCTGGGAAAGATAATGGACTTGAACATCTTGATCACTACTTTTGCGTCATTGGTGGGACTAGCCAAGGCTTCCACCCACTTGGAGATGTAATCAACTGCAACTAGTATGTATTCGTTGCTGAAGGATTTCGGGAATGGTCCCATGAAATCGATTCCCCAACAATCGAATATCTCAATTTCCAGGATAAAATTCTAAGGCATTTCATTCCTTTTGCTTATGTTCCCTTGTCGCTGGCATGAGTCGCATCTTGAGATATAGGTATGAGCGACCTGAAACATTGTGGGCCACCAGAATCCGGCCTGGAGAATCTTTGAGACTGTTTTGAAAGTTGCAAAATGCCCTGCATAGGAGGAACCGCGACAGTGGAAAAGGATCCCTGGAATCTCAGCTTCTGACACACAGTGTCGGAACACTCCATCCTTGCAATTTTGGTACAAATATGGTTCATCCCAGAAATAGTGTCTGGCACTTCTTAGAAACTTCCTTTTGTCATTACCAGTAAACTTCACTGGTTCCTTCTCTGCAGCAAGGTAGTTAGAAATCACAGCGAACCATGGAAGGTGGAGATGTTGCTTGTTGATGGCGCAGACTAGCTGTTCCGGTGCTGGTGAGCGAGCTGATTGGAGTGAGTTCTTCGTTTGTCGGAGCGGTTGCTCCGTAGCGTATTCCAAGCTGATTGAGTAAACATGCTCCACTGGTAAACTATCGTCAAGAGCTGTATCTTCATCAATCTTCATCCGTGAAAGGTGATCTTCTACGCCGTATTCTATCCCCTTTTTGTCTTTGATCTCAAGGTCGAATTCTTGGAGTAGAAGAATCCAGCGGAGCAGTCTGGGTTTTGCATCCTTCTTCGTAAGCAGGTATCTCAACGCGGCATGGTCTGTGTGAACAATCACCTTAGATCCTACCAGATAAGATCGAAACTTTTCAAAGGCAAAAACGATTGCTAGAAGTTCTTTTTCTGTAGTTGCGTAACGGCATTGAGCTTCATCGAGTGTTCTGCTGGCATAATAGATCACGTGGAGCTTCTTATCCTTTCTCTGCCCTAGCACTGCTCCAACTGCAAAATCGCTTGCATCGGTCATGATTTCAAAAGGTAGCTCCCAGTCTGGTGGTTGCACGATGGGTGCACTCACTAAAGCTCTGATCGTATAAAAAGCAGACAAGCACTCGCTGTTGAATTCGAACTTGGTTTCTTTGCAGAGCAGCCTAGTAAGGGGTCGTGCAATTTTGTAGAAGTCTTTAATGAACCGCCTGTAGAAACCAACATGCCCAAGAAAACTTCTGATTCCTTTGACTGAGTTTGGAGGTTATAGGTTCATCATGACTTCGAGTTTAGCCTTATCCACCTCAATCCCCTTCTCTGAAATCTTGTGGCCGAGCACGATCCCATCACGCACCATAAAATGGCATTTCTCCCAATTGAGCACCAAATGCTTGTCTTGACATCGCTGGAGCACCCTGCACAAACTAGACAAACAAACAGAAAAAGAGTTTCCATAAACACTGAAGTCACCCATGAAGACTTCCATAATGTCTTCGATAAGGTCAGTAAAGATCGACCTCATGCATCTCTGGAAAGTGGCAGGGGCGTTGCACAGTCCAAATGGCATTCTCCTGTAGGCGAATGTTCCATAAGGACATGTGAAGGTCGTCTTTTCCTGATCATCTGGATGGATAGGAATCTGAAAGAAACCTGAATAGCCATCTAAAAAGCAGTAATATGGGTGGTTAGCCAAACGTTCAAGCATCTTATCAATGAAAGGTAAAGGAAAGTGATCCTTGCGAGTAGCCGCATTCAATTTTTGGAAATCAATACACATACGATGTCCTGTTACGGTCCTAGTAGGTATTAATTCATTTCTTTCGTTAGCTACCACGGTGATCCCTCTCTTCTTAGGAACTACATGAATTGGACTAACCCATTTACTATCTGAAATCGCATAGATTACACCAGCTTCTAGAAGTTTCATTATCTCTTTCTTAACAACATCTTTTAGATTTGGGTTCAACCGCCTCTGATGTTCTACAGAAGTCATGGATTCATCTTCTAGATGTATTCTATGCATGCACAAACCAGGTGAAATACCGGTAATATCATCTAAAGAATACCCTAAGGCTTTTCGGTACTTTCTTAGTTCACACAATAGCTTAGCAGTCTCTATGTTATTAAGCTCAGAGTTTACTATGACTGGGTATGTGGAGTTAGGGCCTAGAAACGCATACCTGAGTCCCGCTGGAAGGGATTTTAATTCGATCTTTGGGGTCTTGAGTTCGCTCCAAGAATCATCAAGCAGGGTGGTAGGCTTGTTATCTCGTCTAGGAGCAGTTGCTCCTTCTGGTGGAATCAGATTGCTCTTTTCCCCAGACTTAGAAAGGCGACCATCTTCTCAATGCTTTTGGCCGTGTCTAGCATCTTCTCATACCCATCAACATCAACGTTGCATGTGTTCTGGTCAGATTCAGCCCGTATCAGAGCTACCTTCAGGAGAAAGAGTTGCCTGGAAAGACGTATGTAAGCCTATAAATAAAGGTGGCCTTGGGTTGAGACATCTGGAGGAATTTGAAACTTTTTTCAGCCTAAAAAGGGTTTGGATATTCTTCTCCTCATCGGGTTCTTTTTGGGTTGATTGGCTAAAAAGACATGTGTTCCATCGAGATGGTTACTGGTCTTTAGCTGACTCTGCTAGACTATCTCCTATAGTTCGCAGTATGTTGCAGCTCCGTCCCTTGCTGTCTGATTTCTTGAGATGTGAAGTGAAGAATGGTGAAACGGCTTTCTTCTGGTTTGATCACTAGACAACACTGGGACCGCTGATTCAATTTGCAGGTCAAAGCGCCCCAAGAAGTCCTTGAATCCGGAAAAATTCCAAGGTTATTGAAGTCACAAGAAACGGTGATTGGTTGATGCCAGCCGCTCGCTCTCCTGAGATCCATAGTATTCAAATAGTGCTTACTACAATAACTCCTCCTTTACTGGAGAATGAACCCGACAAGTTTCTTTGGATTAAGACCGATGGTACTTTTGGTAATCTCTTTTCTTCCAAGGTCACTTGGTTGCATCTGTGAGATCCTTCTCTTACGGTCTATTGGGCTAAAGCTATTTGGTTCAAAGAAAATATCCCTAGACACATTTTCACTTCCTGACTGGCTTTGTTGAGGCGCTTACCTACTAGAGACCGTCTTCGCCGGTGGGGATTATCAGTTCCAGAGGTGTGTGTTCTCTGTTCTTCAAGGGTTGAAACACACCACCATCTATTCTTCTAATGTGAGTACTCGTCAGCTCTATGGCAACCTTTCGTTCTGCAATTTGGCCTCACCCACCTACAGACATCCATTTGGCTTCAGCTTGGATTCTTAGACCTCAGCACTCAGATAATTCTAATGTTGCTGCTATCTTCAAGCTAGTGTTCCAATCTGCAATCTACGTGATCTGGAAAGAAAGGAATGCCCACATCTTCACAGCTACCTCAACTCCTCCCCAAGTGCTATCTACAGCCCTTTACCGTCTCATCCGTGACCAACTTCTCTCATTCCCGGCTTCGACACCTTCATCTTCTTCGATGCTTGAACTCTATTTCTCCTACCGGGCTCTTTGAAGGGTGCTGATCCTCTTTTATTTTCTTTTGGTTTGGGTTATTTTCTAGTTTCATCACTCTAATAAGTTGTACGCAATAATCAAAAAATTAGAAATGTTATAAATCTTAACGTTTTACCAAAAAAAAAAATCGGCACAAAAGAGAAACCTAAAAACTTTGTCGTTCAACACTTGATTATGACGGGCGACACGTATTCCACTTAATATCCATTTCTATAGACTCAATACATAACATCCATATTTATCAAATTAAATGATTGAGACGGTTTAGAAAAGAAAATAAGAATAATCTAGCTGCTCAGTTTTGTACTACCAATAATAAGGTCAAAATACATATGGATGGTATGTATTGAGTCTACTGACTTAATTGCCTCAATCATACAGATTTCTTTATTCCTCCTTTAGACTGTTAATTCTTATTATCTCTAAAAATTTGTTCATATGTTCGCTTCCACAATCAAAGACTATCAGTAACCAAACTAAAACGGTAAAACATATTTGGCTAAGATGTGTACCTCCTCACCAGTTGGCCACTTCTGCTCTACAATTTTTCTGACGTTACACACGGTCGGGCGAAATATGTCATGTTACGTATCAAGTTATAGTTTCTTTTTTTCTCAAAATATTTATGTTGTACAAGGGCTGCTTGATATACATGCTGTATTAAAACCAGTAATTTACTGGTTGCAAAGAAGCTAGAATCACAATTCTCGAACCTATGGTTAGCCGACACTTTTCACAAATTTTACGAGTAGACTTCTACTTTATATGGCCTCTAAATGAATGTTATATCCTCTTATATAGATAAGGCTCGCTTTCAGAACTACATCATATAGAACTACATCATATGATTATATCTTCTTTTGTAGCCAGTTATAAACGGTACAATAAGAACCAGCTTGGTGTTTCTGAGAGCTCCTACAAAGCAGCGGTTAATCTATTTTTTTTCAAGTTGGTCCGTGATCTTTAAAGTTTGGCCTTCGTTGTTGAGCTAGCGTCAATGGTGATTTATGGGTTTTCCTTCGGATCTCCTTGCGTGACAGTTTTGGTGGGGTTGGTGGAGCTATGTCACTGACCTTACCGATTTAGTTCTTTTGCAACGGAATCATAATGGCCTTTTCTTGTGCGTCGGCTTAAGGTTCTTTATTGCTATTCATCAATGTTCAGGTCTTGTTGATTGGTTAGGCCCTGATACTTGTTTCATAGTGGTTTGTTTCTATCTAGACATTTAGTTGCGTTGTCATATGTTGTCCAACTTTGCCGCATACTGAATTTTATATCAATAAGTCTTTAACTTGCCGGATTATGAAGCCATGGTTTCTTTGTGATGGAGAGGTTGTATTTCCAGGCTCTCATCACAATGAGAGAGGTTTAAAGCATCTATGTTGTTCTTGCTTGGGAACCTCTCTCTCTCTCTCTCTCTCTCTCCCTCTCTCTCTCTCTCTCTCACTATCACAATCTCATGACATTTTTGGCTTTTTGAGTTTACTTCTTACCCACATTTGTATGGGATTAGTCTATGGATGCCTATTGGTATTCTTTTCTTTAAGTTTTAGTTGCTGGCCCGTTTGGTTCATAATTGTATGAATACTTTTGATTGAATACCAAGAGAAAAAAAAAAAGAACCAGCTTGGTGCAGATTACTGTAATTCATAGGCAGTTCGATGAATTTATAATAATACCTAACGCAGCTAAATGCCACAAAGTTAGCTGTTAGGTTCATCCTTAAAACCCACCCCATTGTCAAACCTAAACGTCTGAACTAGTCATGAAAACCATCATCCTAAATCCTACCCATTCGCCATACCTCAAAACAGATATGTGTTCATTCGCCATCTAATCTCACATATGTTTCTTTCTTCCAAGATTGTATTGTTCCAGTATTCAATGCAAAAGTAGTGGTGCAATGCATAAACTGTTGGCAAGCAGCTGGTTTCCATTCATATATTGTATAATCAGAAGCTGTTCCTAAATGGCAAGAAACTGGTAGTCCTATCTGTCACAATGTAGTTGATCATCAGCATGACTACACTTCTTCAGCTCGCATGCTGCCTTTTTTAGTTACTTAGCAATTTTTTGTTCATTTGATTGGAAATGTTTATCGACTATCTTGTGTTCAAACGATTGATCTTTAAAAGTTTTCACATGGGCTATAAGAACCCTTTTTCAAGCTCTCTTTAATTATATATGTTTGAAGAAATCAGCCACATGTTTACTTAGCTAAAGAGTAAAGATCATAGTAGCTTGATTGTAAACATCCTCTTTTTTTTTTTTACTGAGTGTTAATATCCTCCTAGACTACAAGTTTGCAAATACATGGGATTCTAAATGTTAGTTTTACAATAACCACTTACGTGCGTTGGGCCGTTTGTAAAGTCAACCCATGCTTTTGAACATATTTGTGCTATGAATATATTAAATAACTAGATGATGATCCGAACACTTACACTAATTTTATTTTATGGATATATTCTATATAATTTATTTTTATATAGTTTCGAGTTTTTCCAATTCTATTTTATATTTACAGAAATAATGAAAACTGTGTTTTTGTATTAATATTGTTCAGCAGTGTATTTATTACCTTGATATAACCAGTGAAAACACTAATTATTTACATTTGTTCGAAATGCAAAATTAAAGTTAAACTTAAATTTTTGTGTTTTGATAATTATGTACGTTTGTTCGAAATCTCTATAATATTATTTGAGAAGTCAGTTTCCTACGTGTCGCGCTCACGTTAACTCTCACGATGGTTGATTACATAGATACCCTTAATGAATTGGTAGATTTTAAGATTATTATTTTTTATTTAGTTTCCTTTTTAACTTTTTTCCAAATAACATATATAATAAAAAGGAAATATTTCTAAAATTTTAAAACAAATTTAAAAACGAAAATATATGTATATAATAAGACTATATTAAAAAGGAAAGTTCACAAAATAATAATATCTCCATTAATATATATTTTTAAATAACATAAAATATATTTTTATAATAATAAAATTATATATGTTCATGAACATTCAAAAATTTATCAGTTACACTTTATTAATATTATTTAGAAGTAAACACATAATTTGATAAATATTATGAAAATACATGTATATTTAAGCGATAAATAAAACTAATTTGATTTGACTTAACTAAAATAAAGAGTAAATAAAGATTATAAAAATACATGTATATTTAAGCGATAAAATAAAACTAATTTGATTTGACTTAACTAAAATTAAAAATAATTATACTTCAATTTTAAATTTAAAAATATATTTAACTCAATATACTCACAAAATGAATGACTCAACTAATCTAATTTATATCCAAAATTAAACATCTAACTACAAAAGAACATATTATAATAATAATAATAATCTATTTAATTTTATACATATAAATTAGAGGTTGACTCAAAGCATATTAAAAACAAAAAAAGAAAATATTAACTAATTACAATTTAATTCTTTTGTAGAATTTATATATATGCATGAGACTTCAAAATATTATCATTATATTCATTTATTTAATTTTGAATCAAACACTTCAGCTTATTATTTATTTCAATTTAAGCATAATATATATTAAGTTATACATAATTTAACTATAATATATTTACATATCTAAAAATATACATATCTAAGACAATAACCAACCGAAATGAAAATAAGAAAATTAATCAAATTTTTATTATAGCTGAATTCGAAAATAGATATTATCCAATATACCAAATTGATAACCAATTCGACTATTGATCCAAAAATAATTAAACCTACAATAATATATCTAAAAGTCATATGTATAATTAAAATAATATAATATTTATTAATATAAATTATGCATATGTTTATGCAAAACTAAAACTAAATATCAGTCAATTATTATAAAATTTTACTTTTATGAATATTCATACCCGTGCATGAGCACGGGAAAATCACCTAGTGCAAAATTAAAGTTAAACTTAACTTTTTGTGTGTTTGATGATTAGTTGAGACTTTAGTTACTTATGATTAGACCTGAGACTTAATATCTGCTATCCCGTCTGAGACCATTCCGATCCGCTCCGAAAAAACGGATATCCGGGGGTCCGGATCATATAGTGATTTTTACAGATCCATATAGAGAAATTTAGGTCTGGATATCCAGATCCGGATCAACTATACATTTTTAAAAGATAATTATATTGATAGATGTATATTGTATATAATTTTTCTATAAAAGAAATAATTTTTTTTTCAATGATTTTGACCCGCCATTAATTAGGAATGTTACAAATGTTTTATTAATCAGTGAGAATTTTGACTATTTGGAACATTTTACATTCAAATCATCGTTTTTAATCCCGATTTGAATCCACGGTCAAACTGGTAACCCCGGTGATTCGATATATGCCGGTTTTAATTTTAATGAATATATTATTTAAAAGTCTGATAAAATCCACAAAAATCGCTAAAATCTGAAACTAACCATTTAAGCTGATGGGTAGCCGATATGAAATCCAGTATTATAATAATTATGTTCATATGAAAATCAAAATAGTATAACTGGTTATGTTTATTTTAAAATATATAAAACTGAAGTTAGGTATAACTAATCTTTTTAATTTGTTTCGTGTTGATTAATTTTTATGTTAACATGTTATAATAAAAATGATCAAATATTTTTTCAATTTTTTTTTTATAATTATTTTGTACACCTCATAGAATAACCCACAAAATTTTTAACTGTAAAAACATCTAGCATAATTTGTAATAATATAACCATATAAATATTAATTAACTTTTAGTATTTTACTTTTAAGTAAATATTTTTTTGTATCCAAGTAAATTTATTTTGATTCTTATTTATAATTTCCTTTGAAGTAAACATAAGCATTATTTCTTTATAATAATAACAAATCAAAATTTTTAATTGTAACCGAGATTTTCTGTTTAAAAAACATATATTGGAGATTTTTCTAATGAATAAAAAAGTATATATCGAAATTAAATGTTATTTAATAATTGAATGCGTGATTTAACATTGCTTCTTATAGTTATTTTTTTTAACATTGTTGAAATATTAATATTAATAATTAAATTAAAAGAGATTATTGATGAAATAATCTATTCTATATCACTTATAGTCAACAAAAGAATTTCTCTATCATTGAAGATTTAAATTCTAAAACTACAAAATAACTTATATTAGTGAAAACATTCTTATTTATATATTTTGTAGTATTTTTTTAAATATTAATTTTAACAACTTTTTAGTAAAAATAATTTGCAATCTGTTTTTGTACAAAAACTAATTATTGATTATGCACTATTTTATGTGTAAAATTATATGAAAAGAAGAAAATTTTCCTTAACTTTTTTATGTTAACAAATTAACGTGTTTTAAAACCAGACCCGGATCCGCAGTTGAAATGGTAAATCCGATGACCTAAAAAAATTCGGTGACCAAAAATTTAAAAACCCGTAAAAACCCACGAAAATCCACTAAAATCCAAAATCCGATACCGGTTGAACCACCGAACCAATAGATAACTTTTACTTTTTTATATAGTTTTTAAATTATGTTTATAGATTATGTTTTATATTCTAAATTTCCAGTTAAGAAGTTAGGTTTTCACTTTTCAATTTTACCTTTGTGATTTTTAGATTTTCATGAAGATTTCACTATGACACTTGAAGAAAATTAAGTGAACCATGGTATAGAAAACCAAAATTAGTTGATGTGATGTGGTGTTAGTTTATTTTTGCTATTGAAAATTTTTAACAATGATATTTTTCTTTTGGTTATTTTGAATTTGAAATTTAATTTTTCACAGTAGATATTTAAATACTTATGACTTTTCTGTTTTGATTTTTTTATATGTCATAACTCTTAACTTGTACAAAAAAATTTAAACTATCTAAACTATTTTTTGATATTTAGTATGTCAAATGAAAATAAAATTATAAGACTAAAGTTAAGTATTTTCTAAAAAAAAATAAACATAAAATATATACATATCCAAACTATTATTTTATACTTTAAAAGATATTTAGAAAATATTAAACTTAACCCGTGGTCAACGTAGTGATCCCTAGTAACCCGGTAAGTTGTCTTGTTCAATGTTCCCGTCGTGTTTAAAAACATTGACAAATTATGTTAGTTTTCGTCTAACCAATATTTCCACAATTAATTATTTCCGTAATTTCTTTTGTTTTGCAAACCAATTCACCATTTGTATAAAAAATTAAAAAAATAATAACAACAGTTTTGGATTAAATAAATATACTTTCAAGGGTTGACAAAAAAATGTACGTACAAAGATTCAGCCGCATGAGAGAATCTCTTATATATTAAAAGAGAAGCATTGTAATAAATGCGTTCACACCGTAATTGATAAGTGTCGACCTCACAATCATTTGATAATTAATGTGTTCACACACTAATTTTTAAATTAATTATTTAATGTATTTGTATATTATTTTTAATTTATTTATTTTACTATATTTTTAGTCTTTCTATCAATAAATTAAAATTTTCTACGTGAAACTAATGAATAATATATTTACTGTAAAAAAATTACAAAATCATTAAGTTTCGCATCAACTAAAATATTGCGATGTAAATGTTTGTTGAAATTGAAAGTTTTGTACCTTGCCGAAGTTGGTCATGGTTGAGACTTCAGTACACAATAACAACAAGTACAGTGATTGATTATGAATTAAAGAAACTGAGGTGAAAAACACCACACGTAAAGTCAGATCTTTAGTTTAGTCAAATATTAACATTTTATAAAGTTTTCATATCAGACCAATAATTAGAAACAAAATAAAATTGGTAGAAAAAAATCAGAAACCAAAAAAGCTTTAAAAATATCACAAAATCGATTAGAAAACAGAATTCAGGTACCAAGTGAAGATGTCATTTTGTAATATATATTATTTTTATTGTTGATAGGTACAGTTTTATATTCTTCATATGAAAAAATCTTATTAATTTCTAGGTTTGTTTATTTTTAGCGGATTTTATTTAAGAATTTTACTATCATGTGTTATTCTGAACAAAAATGTTTAAATCTTAATTAACGTTATACTCTTATATTTATCATCACATTTATATACTTTTACATATACATACATGTACACATTGACATGATCGACTATATAACTAAATATTCACCACAAGTGAGAATTTTAATTCTTATTGAAGTTGAATTTTTTTTTATTTTTTTCTTTCACTATCGCTCAAATTGTAGTGAAATATTTGTGTTAATAATTTTTTTTTTCTTTTTTCTTCAAATATTATTTAGATTTTATTTGATTTTACATGTCTTTAGAAATTATAATAGGAAACTATTAGTTGGACATCAAAAATGTCTAAAACTTATATAAAACGAAGCCAAACAAATAACAATAGTTTTTGGTTATCATCGAAAAAATTAAAAACATCAAATATTCAAAAAAAACAAACAAACAAAAATAAATATAGATTTAGAATGACAGTTATATTTTAGGACATTAAAAAACAACGTAAAATTGAACCAATATCCATGCTAAACAAACATAATATCATTTTTATCTTAAAAATAACAAAAATAATAATCTTATTCCGTGCAAGGCGCGGATTATTATCTAGTATTCCTAATATTTTGTATTCAGTTTGCATCAAGTCAAACCCTATTCATGTAATATAGGAAAGATCGCTTGTGATCGTAACAGATAGCTCCATACATATGTTTGTACATTCACTCAATGAATCAAGGAAATTCATAAAATTTCATGGTATCAGAGCTAGCCATATTCTGATCCAAATAAAATTTCTCTTTTCATCAGTAAACATTGACATGTAACGTCTCCAGTTTAGCCTTATGCAGTACCGGCTTAGAGGGTGTGCCAACAGTGCATTTATACAGGGCCCTTTCAATTTTTATCAAATTTTCTTTTCAAATTAGGACCCTAAATTTTGAAAATTTACTGAATAACCGATATATTTTATTAAGTATTATATATAAACTCTAACAAAATAATTTGTTTTGCCCCAAGACCCAATACCAAAGTGAGCCGGTCCTAGCCTTATGTCAGCGATTGAGCATGTGTTCGGTGTCACAAATATAAAATCTCACGTTCCTATTGTTCTAGATCTCGACGTCTTCAACTATGACGCCTGGAGAGAGTTATTTTTAACTTAGTGCCTAACCTTCAACGTATTAGGGCACGTTGATGGAACATGGGTTCCCCAAGGTGATGACGACACACCATGGCTGACGAGAGATGGACTTGTGAAGCTTTGGCTCTACGGCACCTTAGCTCAACCTCTCTTCAAAAACACTTTCAAAACTGGTTGTATGGCGAGAGATGTATGGCTCCATATTGAGAACCAGTTGCGAAACAACAAGGAGGCAAGGACTATTCAGATCGACAATGACTTGCGTACCAAGGAGATTGGTGGTCTCATCGTTCATGAATACTCGCAGAGCCTCAAATCCATTGTTGACTTACTGGAGAATGTAGAAGCGCCAGTAAGTGACAAGCCCTTAGTAATGTATAGGCTTTAAGGTCTTAATGAGAAGTTCGATCACATCATCAACGTGATCAAACATCAATATCTTTTCCCCACTTTTGACGAAGCGAGAAACATGCTGGAGATGGAGGAAACTCGTCAGAAGGTCACCATTGCACACTCTGATCACTTCTCCACCTCCACAGCGCCGCCTCCGATCAAACCAATAAGCAGAGCAACAATCAACACCAAAATCAGCCACGTAATAATAGAGGAAAATGTGGAAACTGTGGCATGGATGCTACAACAACTACAACAATCAATACCGTCAGCTGTACGATAATTGGGATATGCAGCCTCAGTTCTGGCCTAGTCAATGCAATCACTGGCAAAACGCTCAGCCAGCTCCATGGATGATGCACCCGTCTAACGGCTTCAACCAGTGCCCTTACACTCCTCATGGACCCAAACCTAACAACCACGAAGCACACATGACAGAGCATGGTTTCCAGCCAACCACTGATTTTTCTCAATCGTCAACACAATGAATTTTTGACAGAACGATTCACCTAACTGGTACATGGTGTTGAGATGAAGCAATAAACAAGAACATTAGTAATAAAGTGAAGTAAAGTGAAGTGCAGCGTGCAGAAAAGTGCAGTAAAGTGCAATAAAGTGCAGTAAAGTGCAGTGAAGTGCAATGAAGTGTTGAAAGGCAAGTAAAGAAGGGAGCAGAGATTTAAATATCTGGTCTAAAGTTCCTTAAGCTTTGGAGTTAAATAAACATGTGGAAGCAATTAGAAGAAACTGTTGGGGTTTTATGCCAAACCAGAGTCACATATCTTGGCAAGAAGGGAAGAGACGAAGGAGCTGTCCCTTTTCGTCCAGCTGAACGTGCCCTGACCCAACCAGAGCTCCATTGTTTATTAGTTCATATTGTACTAATTGTCAACTCTCTATTCTATTTATAGAATTCTTGTGACAACTAAATCAGTATGGAAATAAAGCTTATCCTTCTTCCCTAAACTCTCTCTCTCTCAGTTCTTTCTTATTCTCTTTGATAATCTCAAGCATAATCTCATCCAAAAACTCTCTCTAACTCTCTAATTCTCACATGGTATCAGAGGAGTATGCTCTTGAGACCTAAATCTTTCTACTCTCTTTACTTACTTCCGCAAATTCTCTGAGTTTCATTTCTATTTTTGGAAAAGTTCATCTTGTTCTTCAGTTGCTCATCATTTCCAGCTCCAGAAATTTCCGAAAATGGAAAGATGATTTCGACCAAGAAGATGAAGAAGGAGAACCTCATTCCAGTGACCCTGGAGGGTCCTAACTATCTTTTATGGTCAAGAGTGGCCAGAGTTACCTTGGGAAGTCATGGACTTTGGGACAGCCATATCATGGAGGCTGAAACTTCAAAGAGGATGGCTCTGGAGGATAGTCAGGCTACTTACCTGAAGCATGAAGACAAGTGGGTTCAAGAGGAACAACAAGCACTTGGAATTATACACAGCTCTCTGTCTGAAAAGATCTTGGAGGATCATTATCACCTCAAAACCGCCAAAAATCTATGGGAGAAGCCTCAAAATGTTTATGGGAATCTATGGGAGAGTCTTCAAGCTCTCTATGAGCAAAACAAAGTTTTCAGTCTTCTCCTAAACCTGGATTCACCCTACAATAGTCTGATAAGTCATATCATCCAAGAAAGGAAGCTTCCGAGTTCCCAAGGAAGCCAGCCAAGTACGTTTAAGCTCAAGGAGTTTGAGCATCAAGTAATTAGAGGAAGAACCATGTATTCAGCATTTTGTGGTGATTCTAATGAAGGATGAACATGGAGGAGTATGGCAGGGGTGACCAATTTTGATGGCCCAGTGACCAGAAGAGACTTTGATTCCTTTATAAAAGCTGCCAAGGCCCTTATCTCACTCAGGGAGGTTGGTAAATATTCTCGTGACACTAAACCCATTACTATAGATTCAGGAGATAGCCATAACATGATTAGTGATAGGAACCTGGTTAGTAATATCCTCAGGGAATGTTCTTATAGCAAATGGTGATAAGGTTAAGATAGAAGGGATAGGGAACCTTAGATTGTTTGATAAAGAATCAACTGCCTTGTATATGCCTCAGTTTACATCAAACTTGCTATCAGTGAAAAGAGCAACCATTGATCCGAATTTTCAAGTTGTCTTTAGACCTGATGAGGTTGAGTTTCAAGACTTGAAGACAGGGCAGATTATTGGTAGAGGGCACAACCATCAGGAACTGTATCACTTAGAGAAGACTAAGATATCTGGTGCATCGCCTGCTCACTGCCTGATCAGTGATTCTAATGGGGTTAAGAGCATCATATGGCACTCTAGATTGAGACATCCCCATACTAGAGCCTTGAACTTGATGCTTCCGGGTATGGCGTTTCAAAATGATGAATGTGAGGACAATCTTTCCAAGGCCTAGCATTATCTATGAGAAGTGTTTCGACTTGATTCATTCTGATGTGTGGACAGCACCTTGTATTTCCAAATAGAATCACAAGTACTTTGTCACCTTCATTGATGAGAAGTCAAAATACACATGGGTGACTCTGATTCAGACAAAAGACCGGGTGCTGGAGGCATTCAAGAACTTCCATAACTATGTTTCCAACCATTTTAATGCCAAGTTAAAGATTCTTAGGTCTGATAATGGTGTAGAGTACACTAGTCAAGCATTCAGCAATATTTGGCTCAGCATGGAATCATTCAGCAAACTAGATTTCCTTACACACCACAGAAAAATGGTGTGGCTGAGAGGAAAAATCGACAGCTGATGGAGGTGGCCAGGAGCATGATGTTCCATACAAATGTACCAAAGAGGTTTTGGGGAGATTCAGTGATGACAACCTGCTATTTTATCAACAAAATCCCTACCAAAGTCTTACATGACCAGTCCCCACATGAGGTATTAAACAACAACCGACCATTTATTGATCACCTTAGGGTATTTGAGTTCTTATGTTTTCTTTTGATTCCAAGAGAGCAAAGAAACAAGCTGGAACCAAAGAGCACCAAGGCCATGTTCATTGGTTATTCACCTCACCAAAATGGATAAAAGTGTTATTCACCAGAAACCAAGAGGGTTCTAGTCTCTAGAGATCTGCGGTTTATGGAATCTAAAGGCTACTATGATGAGAAGAGTTGGGATGAAGTAAGAGACTTTTCACAATCTGCTTCGGATATAGCTGAGAACTTGAGAAGGGTTATGGAAAGTATTGGCATCAGTATACCAAGGGCAAGGGTTGAGACTGAACCAAGATAATACCAAGCAAGTTCCACCAGTGATAGAGACCAAGAGGGGTCTGAAATTGAAGTTGCTGAGGAAAATCCTCTTGATCCTGAAGGGGGAATCAAACTGAGATACAACCAGCCAGCTCAGTCTCTCATGATCAAGAAGAGCATCAAGAACGACAAGATGAGTCAGTGGTGAGTGGAGATCAGTCTACGGATGATGGGACTGCACCAGCTGAAAACACCATCCAGCCTTTGAGAAGAAGCACCAGGATAATACATCCTCCTTCAAATTGCTGCTACACAAAGGTCTATTTCAATGCACAAGCAGTGGCTCATCCAACTAGGACCGTGTGCTCTTTAGCTCAGTACCCTCAAGATCATGTGGTATTCATGGGTACACTGGACGTGGGATACTTTCCAAGGACTTATGAGGAAGCTATGGAGCATAAGGTGTGAAGAGAGTCAGTGGGAAATGAGACCATTTCCATGATAGTTTATGAAACTTGGTATGAAGCTGAACTTCCAAAAGGGAAGAAGGCAGTGACCAGCATGTGGATTTTCACCACAAAATACAATGCTGATGGTACTGTGGAGAGATGCAAGACTAGATTAGTGGCAAGAGGGTTCACTCAAAATTATGGAGAAGATTACCTAGACACCTTTGTGCCAGTAGCTAAGCTTCATACCATCCGGATCATCTTATCTCTAGCAGTCAACTTAGAGTGGGATCTATTGCAAATGAATGTGAAGAATGCATTCCTACAAGGAGAGCTTGAGGATGAAATCTACATAAAACCACCTCCTAGTCTAGAGCATCTAGTCAAGCCCGGGAATGTTCTTAGACTCAAGAAGGTCATCTATGGGTTAAAGAAATCACCAAGAGTTTGGTACCACAAGCTCAGCACCACACTCAATGGAAGAGGGTTTGTGAAATCTGAGGCAGACCACACTCTCTTTACCCTCACCAGCTCACAAGGGATTATAGTAATTCTGGTATATGTGGATGATATCATCATCACTGGAAGTGACAAGGAAGGTATTCTTTCCACTAAAACTTTCCTTAAAACTGTATTTGATATCAAAGACTTGGGTGAGTTAAAGTACTTCTTTGGGATTGAGATGTGCCGATCTAAAGAAGGGCTATTTCTATCTTAAAGGAAGTACACACTTGATTTGTTGAGTGAGGCAGGTGATTTAGGTGGAAGAGCTGCCAAGACTCCATTAGAAGATGGGTACAAGGTCTTACGTGAGGGGGAGATGGAGAGCAAACCATAAGAACCACCCTTAAGAAGCATCAACACACATGCTTTTAGAAGCTCCCCTACAAGTCATGTTTAGGCTCTCTGTCATTTTTTACACTTTATATTTGTTTCTAAACGAAATGACCTTCCGATTTTTGATTGTGGATCGTTATAGTTTCTCTATATTTGTTGAAAAATCTATGGTCTTTCATTCTTTTGCACATATGTTTTTAAACTTTCACAAACCTTTCCAATATTCTTTATTTATTGAAAAATATATGGTCTTTCATTCTTATGGCTGCAAAATCGATCGAACCCGCGGTGGGGTTGGGGAAATGGCAAAAAAAGCCACCGAGGAAGCAGAAAACTATTGGACCATACGTGTAACTTATTAATATAAGCGGTTCAGTTATTTTTTATCGGTATAATATTTTTATTTGGCATAAACATCTTCTCCCGCTCAACTCTTTCTCACAATTCTCTGTCTTCGCAAAAGAAAAATTTGAAAACCTCTCTCTCTAGCTTCATCGCTCTCAAGATTTGTGGAATGGATCCCAAGCGATCTCTACCAGATTCTCATGGTGAGCTTGATCAAGGATTGATTGCGATTGCAATTTCGATGATGTTAACTTCATGTGGCTGAGTTGATGATTGATTTCATTTCTCTTTATTGTATACCTAGCTAAGATCATGATCGTCTAGTATAGATATTGGATTGTGCTCGATTTCTTTAAGAATCACCTGATTCAGTTTAATCCATTCATCTAACATCTGCGAAATCGATTCCTGAAGTTGATGATGTTTGATTCTGTGAAATCGAACTGTGGAATTCGATATGAATCTGTAAAACATTCTGGTGGTTTTGATTTTAGAGATTTTTTTTAGAAACAATTTGGTAAATCCAAGGATCTTTGCTTCATTCAGTTCAAATCGATTTCGGATGTTGTGTGTTTTGATTAGAAACTTGGATTTGGGGAAGGTTTCAAATCGATTGAGTTTTATCTATTCATCAGTCATCTCTGTGACAGGGAAATCTATTCTTTTGTGGTTGATGATATTTTGTTTTCTGTTTAATATGGAAAGTGAACGATATGGATTCTAGCTTTGCTCTCAAGAGATCGACAAAGAGAAAGCTTGTTGATTGTGATGGTATTTCTCTTGTGAAATAGAGCTTGTTTCCTTTTGTGTGAATGTTGAAGCCTTTGTTTTCCTTTTGTGTTAGGTGATGATGAGCTCACAATGGAGCAGAAACTCTCTATTCCACAAGAGCAGAAAGTTAAGAATATGCAGAGCTTAAGGCTAAAGCTCGAGCTCTCAAGTTGAGTCTCCTTTGATTGTATAGATCAAGCAAGTTTGGAGCTTCAATTCTGATATGTTTGTTTGCGTTTTTATGCTTAGGTGAAGCAGCAAAAGGTGTTGGAGTCATTGTGCCCATTGCTCCCTCTAATGGAGATAAGACATCTGGAGCTTTTGTATCAGTTATATAGTGATATATGATTGCATCTGACTTGCATTTCTATGTTTCTACAGATGATGAAGATGGCCCTCTTGAGAAGATATCTAATGAAGAAGCAGTCGCCAAGCATCTGAAGCTGGAGATGTTTATTGCTTCTCCTCTCAACCCCTTCAGCCAATCTACACAGTATATCGACTGGCTTATGTATGAGAAGACTCAACGTGGACTCGCCACTGCAGAGGAAGAAGAGCTGGTAAGCTCACTTCTACTAATTTTGACTCTGCTATAGTGTAGTGTCAAGTTTTAAAGTTTTAATAAATCTATGTTAGCTCCTTCTTACCTTTTTTTTTTTGCCTCCCACAGGTCACTGCTCCACTCGTTGGCCACTTTTTCCAACAAGAGAAACCTTTCTTGATGATATGGTTTGAATAATTTATGGATTCTACTTCTTGCACAGTCTGATATGTTTACTGTTATATGCAACCTTGCTTCTGAGAATGTTTGTCAACTCGATCCAGTTTAATTCTTTGTTTGATGGGGTTATATTCGCATGTGAGAAGCTCTTTTTTTTGTGTGTGAGTATGTTGTCGATAGCTTTGCACACATTACTTTCTGAATCTCAGTTCATTGTTTGTTAACAGTTTCCCGGCCAATAGTCTTTTCTTCTTTCTTTGATAAGGATGTGTTTTTAAACACTAAGAAACTATTAATAATAATCGGACCAGAAAGATGTGAACGTGAACCAGAGACTTATACTAGTCCTGGATACAATACCCATTCTTTTATTTGCATCTATTTTCTAAATACAATTGGTATCCGATATCAGTTAATCAAGTATTTTGATTTGTTTGGTTGCATTTTGTTCTGATCTTAGGTGTTACATCAAATGTTCCTCCTCAAGGAGGTGGTGATTGCTAAATCTCATCCTAATGCAGATGCATGTAAGAATCGATAAATCTGATTCATGACTTTGTGTTTTTGATTAGAATCTTTGATTGGATTTTTTTTGTATTGGACTTGGCGAGCAAGCCTACTTAGTAAATACTTCTTATTTTGCATATGCCAATGTAGTATAACGATTTAATAAATCTGACCACTTCTGTGTCAATCATCATCAAAAACTTATGAACAATTTTAGTACAACTGTTTTTATTTGTTATTGTGTAGCTATTGTAATATTGTTAGCATTATCTTAAATCAAACTAATGGTAGTAGTCAACATTATCAAAGTTTCAATTTAACAGATATTGAAACATAAATATGTTATCAACATCCTTTATGTTGCAATAACTAAAATAAATTAATGATAACCTATGTTTTTGCAGGTTTTATTTAATAATGAATTCATATAAATATTTGTTTACAAAGTGTTATAATTGGTAAAAATAATTGTATTTCATTTTATTTTCTTATGAAATATATAGCTTATCTTTAAAACAATTTTTGATGCATATTCCTTATTTTTAATCTTTGGATTAATTTGATTCCTTATTTTTAATCTTTGGATTAATTTGATCAAAAGGAATACACTCACAACAAATTTGAATTACTAAATTATCACGTAACCAAAGTGTATTTCAAAATTTATTTCTATGAAACAACTTCTTTATATAATGGTGAGATCAATATTTTAAAGAAATTTCTTAGAGAAAACAGTGAAAGATCATAATTTTTGTTTTATTTTGTTGTGTTCATTTAAATTTCTAATTCTCAATACTATCCGCTATCAGTTGGTTATGCTAAAATGTCTGAAATCATGATTGTTCCATTTTAAAGTTTTTGTTTCCATTTATGATTAATTTAGTTTATTAAACTTTTTCTATTATTTTATTGTCGTTCTATATTGTTGGTGTCAAAATCGGTCACAACGGAATCAATGGCAAAAAGTCTCCACAAAAATATAAAAGAAATCGTTTTATAAAAATCGAAGAATCGATTTATAAAACTCGAAGAATCATTTTATAAAACTCGAGAATCGTTTTATAAAACTCGAGAATCGTTTTATAAAACTCGAGAATTGTTTTATAAAACACGAAGAATCGTTTTTAAAACTCGAAGAATTGTTTTATAAAACTCGAGAATCATTTTATAAGACTCGAAATCGTTTTATAAAACTCGAAGAATCGTTTTATAAAACTCAAGAATCATTTTATAAAACTCGAAGAATCGTTTTATAAAACTAGAGATCGTTTATAAAACTCGAGAATCGTTTTATAAAACTTGAAGAATCATTTTATAAAACTCGAAAATCATTTTATAAGACTCGAGAATCATTTTATAAAACTCGAAGAATCATTTTATAAAACTCAAGAATCGTTTTATAAAACTCGAAGAATCGTTTTATAAAACTCGAGAATCGTTTTATAAAACTCGAAGAATCGTTTTATCAAACTCGAGAATCGTTTTATAAAACTCGGAGAATCGTCTTATAAAACTCGAGAATCGTTTTATAAAACTCGAAGCATCGTTTTATAATACCGCGAAAAACTAAAACTGCCGTAAAACGCGAACTAGCTTCGTCCCGGCTAGTTCGCCCAACGCCGAACTAAGCCAAGCCGGCTTAGTTCGCCGTTGGGCGAACTAGCCTCGTGTCGGATAGATTGCCGTTGGGCGAACTAAGAGGCGCTGACTTTGCCCCACACGTTCTTATCGCCTAGTTCGCCGGCTTAGTTCACCATTGGGCGAACTAGCCCCGTCCCGGCTAGTTCGCCCAACGGCGAACTAAGAGGCGCTGACTTTGCCCCACAGGTTCTTATCACCTAGTTCGCCATACGGCGACATGGCCAAGCTGAACTAGCTCGCCGTACGTCGAGCCGACCGTTCCGAGCCTCGATCTCCCACATCCTTGATTCGAGGCATACGTCCTTTGACACGATCATATTCCGCATCACGGTCGAAATGTCTCCCATTTTGTCTCGATCCGTCCTATCGTTCAAGTTTTACGATAAAAACTGTAAAACTTTGTTTTCTCGAAAAGAACTCGAGGTAATCGTATAAAACGGCAACGGTTAAACGAAACACCGAATATTGCCTAAACTATACGATTTATTCGAGAGTTTTCGTAAAAATCGTACAAAACGCGTTTTTAATAAAACCCCGAGTAAATCGTAGAAAACGGCAACGATTAATCGAAACATCGAACATTGCCTAGCTTTGCGATTAACTCGAGAAACTTATCTACAAACGGCATCGTATCAGGAAATGATCTCGTCTAAAGTCGTAAAACGGATTTATCGCAAAACGGCTCGGAAAGTCCTAAAACGCGATAAAAGCCACTCGCGACTTTAAACGAAGTCCAACCCGAAGATACAATGAAGTTTTGGCGATTTACTCGCAGAAAGAAGATAAATGTCAAACTTGAAGATAAATGTCAAGTTTGAGGATAAATAGAAGATTTCTGCGGAAAAAAAGGAAAGATCGAGATAAATGGAAGATTCCCGATAAACTCGAATTTGGGCGAAATGGAAAGACTAAACCGCCTAGAAAGGGAGTATATAAGCAAGAGGCATAGGGCAGAAGCAAGGGGACGAAGTCCAGAGCTCTCATCTGAGACTTTCACAAATTTTCTAGATTTAGAATTTTCCGCACTTAGAAACTTAGGCTTTTTCTCGACAAGTTCGGTTTCTATGACTGGCGCTCAATCACTAGACGAACTCGCCCAGGAAGTTCGATCTCTTGTCCAGCTCAATCAACTGAACTACGTTCGACTTGATCCTCGAAAGGGGTACGTAGGCAGCCTTTCATAAGGTTCAGTCCGAAATCATTCAAATCATTTTTCTTATCTTTTTCCCTCTTTGTTTATCGAGCTGCGACTCGATTAGGTTTAAGGTTTTTATGTTGATAACTCGCTGATGGCCCTGCGGCCAAAGCCTTTGTAAACCCTTGTAACGATCGTAACGCTTTTACGCGAAATCGAAATAAGATCTACTTTTTCTTTAAATTCATTTTATTACGTTTTCGTATTTTTCGCATTTATTTGGTTACTTGTCGTTGGCTTTCGCAGAGATCCGGTTCCTCTGGAAAATTAGGATTTTCCTAAGTTTCCTTATTTAACGGAAATCGACAAGTGTGAATTTCGGTTCCCACATATATGATGTAATTGCTTAAGCTGATGATGTTGCTTCCATTTATTTTTTGTAACAATCTCAATTGCATCTCTATGTTGTCAGTTGTTTTTTTTTATTTTCCATGTTTTTGTGATTCTTGATTTTTATGCATCACTTTGAACATTTGTTTCGTGGGGGCTGCTAGAAGGTTTTAAGCAATTAAGCTGCAAGATCTTTGTTAAATTTGATGCATTTTAATTTATTTGTAGTTCATCTACCCTTTCATGTGCTGCATTCCAATGCGATTCTTTCACTATCTTGTTCGTCTTCACTTCGGCATGCATCACCATCATCATATATACAAGATGATTCTTGTTGTAAGCTTTGTATTTGCTGAAGTCCTATATTAATTAGCAATATTCATACTTTACATAATAGAAATCTATCCTTACCGACAAATTTTCTTTCATGCACCCATATGTCTCCAATAATTGCAAAATGATTTGATAAATCAGAAAAAATAGATAAGAATGACACAATAACATCACTAATCATACTAAACTACTACAAATTGTGTGAGTATATCCAGTTAACGTAACATAATTCGAAAAATTCAAGCCTAAACACATCACCAAAGCATTCATTTGTATATAAAGGAATGAGTTTGAAAACCAATTAAAGGTAATTTCAGTGAGTACTTAAAATAAATATGTAATAATTTGGAATATAAGAAAAAGAATTGAGGGTTGCTCGTACCAACTCAAGAAGAAAAAAAAGAACTGAGATAAAATTATATTTTGTCTTCTAATTGATGTCGGAGAAATGCATAACTCTACACATTCTCGAGTAAAGGACCATCACCGTTAGATCCCAACGGCCGACGTTCCAAGATCTTTAACGATGCTGAGATCACGGCGTTCACGTTCCCGTCACGGCGCGCAAGCATGCGCCGTGATGTCCGCCGTCCTCCTCCTCGCATCCGTCTCTCTCCTCTACACTCGCCTCTCTCTCTTCTCCTCCCACTCCCCAACCCACCTCCGCTCCACCCCCGGCGAAGACGCCGTCCTCTTCCCCGACTCCCTCCTCGTCTCAGACTCCGACGTCGTCGACCCCACCACCACCGTAGGAAGAGTAGGATCCACCGCCTCAACTGAAGACAGAATCGACGAGCACGACGACGCGGCGATCGAGGAGGACAGATCGAACGAGGACGACGAGAATCAAGACGCGGAGCAGGAGCAGGAAGTTACCGATCCTAACCGGAGCAAAGCTTCCTCTTCCGGATTCTACTTCGATCACGTCGACGGAGTGATTAGAAGAGCTTTTAATAAAAGATCGATTGATGACTGGGATTACGACTATACTGGCTTTAGTAACGACGATGATGATGAATTGACTGTAAAGTCTCAAGCTTTGTTTGGATCTGACGATGTTCCGTTGGATGAAGCGGTTAGGAGGAAGATGGTGGAGGTTACGAGCGTTGAAGACGCGTTGCTGTTGAAGTCTGGGAAGAGAGTGTCGCCGTTGAGAGAAGGGTGGGGTGATTGGTTTGATAAGAAGGGAGCTTTCTTGAGGAAAGATAGGATGTTTAGATCGAATTTCGAGACGTTGAATCCTTTGAATAATCCAATGTTGCAGGATCCTGATGGTGTTGGGGTTACTGGGTTGACGGCAGGGGATAAGGTTGTGCAGACGTGGAGGTTGAGTGAGGTTAAGAGAGGAGGATCTTTCGTGGCGAAGAAGCCGTTGAGTGTTGTGGAGAAGAAAGAACCAAATGGGTTCAAAAGTGGTGAACGTAAGACGTTGGACGATGCAAAAAAGAATGTGGAGCATGATGAGGGTAGAGAACATTTGTATGCTGATGGGACTAGATGGGGTTATTACCCTGGTTTGGAACCGGGTTTGTCGTTTTCGGACTTTATGGATTCGTTTTTTAGAAAGGAGAAATGTGATGTGAGAGTGTTTATGGTGTGGAACTCGCCTGGTTGGATGTTTAGCGTTAGGCACCAAAGAGGGCTTGAGAGCTTACTCTCTCAGCATCGTGATGCTTGTGTTGTTGTTTTCTCAGAGACTGTTGAGCTTGATTTCTTCCGAAACAGCTTTGTCAAAGACGGGTACACAAATGCTTCTGACTCTCTACCCATTCATGTGGTTGATTCATGCCTCTGTGTTTCTTGTGCAGTTATAAAGTTGCTGTAGCAATGCCTAACCTTGATGAGTTGCTGCAAGACACGCCTACTCATGTTTTTGCTTCTATATGGTTTGATTGGAGAAAGACAAAGTTTTATGCTACTCACTACAGTGAACTTGTCCGGCTAGCCATCCTTTACAAGTAAAAAAAGCTTGATCACTCTCTACTCTTATACCAATCAAATAGTCACTCTCTTTCAACTCATAAAGAGCATATTTATGCAGATATGGAGGGATTTATCTGGACTCTGATGTGATAATTTTGGGTTCATTATCATCACTGAGAAATACTCTTGGTATGGAGGATCATACATCTAATGAATCACTTAATGGTGCTGTTATGTCTTTCGAAAAGAAAAGGTTCATACACACTAATCTTTGCTTTGCTTGCTACATTACCAAACTCCAATGTTTGTTGACAGAGGTTTTAACTCGTAACCTCTCTCTGTGCAGCCCATTCTTACTAGAATGTTTGAACGAGTACTACTTAACATACGATGACAAGTGTCTCCGATGCAATGGAGCTGATCTCTTGACTCGGGTGGCTAAACGGTTTCTTAACGGGAAGAATCGGCGTATGACTCAACAGGAGCTAAACATTCGACCGTTCTCTGTTTTCTTCCCAATCAGCTCACAACAGATAACAAAGTAAAGCTCTTTCTCTACTAGTTTTGGTACCATGATTGAATTGAGCAAAGCTTTTAACTTTGAAACTTGTGTTGGCTTTGGTGGATCAGCTATTTTGCATATCCTGCAACAGAGGAGGAGAAATCGAAGCAAGATGAAGTGTTCACGAAGATCATCAATGAGTCTTTAACGTTCCATTTTTGGAACAGTGTTACTTCCTCTTTGATTCCTGAACCTGAGAGCCTTGTTGCTAGGTTGCTTGACCATAGCTGTATCCGATGCTCCGATGTATTATAGAAATCTTTTTATTTTTTTGCTACAATCATTTTTTTATTTGATGATTATATTTTTGTCAAGACAGAACACAAATATCTAGCTTAATATCGATCACATTAGCGTATGAATGTTGTCAGAGAAACGATGCAGCTATCGCAATGATTATGCTTGAACTGTTAGACAACATGCTGTGGATTAGAAAGTTATGTTAGCCAGAAGAAAGGAAGACACATTTGGGGAACAACAAAAGAAACCGATGAGTATATGGATTGGCTCTTCGGGGATTCAGACACAGGTTTAAGGTACTGATTGTGACCATTTTAGCAGTGCTAAGACCTGGTTCGTCCTCTATATGAGATTACTACACCGGGACGTATACTCCTTGCCTCATTATCAACACAGATTCTCAGAATGAAAACGGCTGTTGAAAGATTTGATCTTTTTCTTTGTTTGCTTTATTTGGTAAAGTTGGTTCTCAAGACAGAACTCAACCTGTTGAATTCTATATTTTAAGAAGAAAAGCATCTTTTTAGCTCTAACGTCTGCAAAAGTTATGGGCGTCTGTGATCGAAATAAACACTAGAGAACAAATTGGCAAAACAAAAGAAGGGAGGGGTTGCTATTAGTAAATAGCAAAAAGAACTTTATGTGATGATAAAATTACATGCGAAAAAAGTATTTTCTCATTTAACCTAGTTTTCAGTTTTCACCCACAGAGAAAGTCATCGAAGCCATGAACCGCCAAGTAGAACCACCGGAGAAGAAGAGGAAGACGTCACAACCACCTTCATCTCCATCATTCTCTTTACTTCCAGACGAACTTGTCGAGAACTGCTTAGCCCGGATTTCGAGAGCGTACTACCCGAGACTCTCTATCATTTCCAAAAGCTTCCGGTCACTCCTCTCTTCCAAGGAGCTCTACGCAACTCGAACTCGCATCGGAGCCGTGTCTCTACGTCTGTCTCTCCGATGAAAAATCCCCGTATGGTTTACCCTTTCGATTAACCCTAATCGAACCCTAACCGTCTCCACGATCAAGGAGATAATGAAGAAGAAGAAGAAGAAAACCCTCGGAAACTCGTCATTGGCACTAATCCTGTCGTCTGATTTTCCTTCAGTAACAGAATCCACCCTAGTTGTTGGTTCAGATATTTATGTTATCGGCGGACCAATCAAGACCGAACCGTCATGTCCCTCATCAGCCGTACGAATCCTTGATTGTCGTACTCACACATGGCGTGAGGCACCTGGCATGATCTTAGCCCGGAACCATGCTCTCACATGTTTCTACGATGGAAAAATATATGTCATGGGAGGATGTGGAGTACTGGAAGAGCCATGGGCTGAGATGTTCGACACCAATACGCAAACTTGGGAACCTCTCTCTTATCCTGGTACGTACTGAGATACGTAATATAGGTAGCTGTACCTTTTACACAATCAAAGAGATAAAAGGAAATATTTACTTTTGGAATTCAAGAGAGAGAAAAAGGTATGCTTATGACACAAGCCATGATAACTGGGAGAGTTTTGTGGACTTTTGGGAGTGGAAAGCATGTTTGATGGATGGTGGTGTACAGTACCACTATATTCCCAAGTCAGCATGTGAGATTGATGGTGTATGGTATTGTATACGTCATGCTCCCAACCACCACCACTTCTTCTCGACAAAGAATGGAGTAGATTGGGATGTTGTGAATGGGTTATTCTCATTAAGAGGGATGTACAAAAGGAATGGTGGCTCTAGTAGAAATACAACTAAGTTAGTTAGCTGTGGTGGGAAGCTCTTATTTTTGTGGGAAGGTTATATGAAACATAATCCCAGTAATAGAAAGAAGATTTGGTGCGCGGAAATCACATTGAAAACTGATGATAAAGGTCAGGTTTGGGGGAATGTTGAGGGGATTGATGTTGTGCAAAGCGTTCCCACACAGTGTGAGCTCTTGCATTGTCTCGTTGTTACCGTTTGATGGACTTGTATCAAAGGTATGATCTAATTACACCAAGTATAGGTCAGTCCCCCGAGTTGAGGTTTGACTCAATGGAAAGATGAGGTACATTTTGTTTGAAAAAAGGTTTATGCTTCTTTTATACCATTTGCCAAAGTTGAAGATTAGTAAGTATTATTGTCCTCTTATATATGAATGTATTGTTGATCAGTTTGAGAGAGGAGAAGGAACCAGAAGCAAAAGGAGAGCAACAAGAGTGAAGGAGGAGATTTGACGTTTATGAACATAACTTTTATCATTTTTGTCAAACTAGCTCGGCAACTGTACTTTGTTTTGTCTCTGGATATATTTTCCTAAGCCTTTGACTGATCAGTATTGTAGTAATCATATTGGTGACTCCAAATTATGTTAATGCGAGGTCTGAAACACATCAAATTGTCTCATGCTCTTAAGGTTCGCCGATGAATATACCATATCCCCTTCTTATTATTTGAGGAGAACTTTTGCAAATAAACCTTTACTTCATGTGTTTATTACATGCATGCCATTTCCTACGTGGCAACTCCACAATCCTTCTCACACCTTTTAACTAAAAAACCTTAGTTAACTAGAATAATTACACAAGATGCCATTGATATAAATATACATATATGATATATGATATATATGATATAACAATAAAGACATGCATATACTCGGCATATAGTTAATTAAATTTCCTTATATATTTCCTTATATATGATACGATATATTTTGTTACATAAGTATGATATATTTCCTGATATAAGTATTTTGTCATCACCTACGATATATTTCAAAATATATTTCGTTACATGAAGTATAAATAAAAATAGGAAAAAAATGCGACCTTATTTCATAATTAGGCATATATTTAAATTTTAAATATAATATTTTATATTTTATAAAATCGAACTTTATATTTTATATTTGGACAATATTCGATGTACAAAATACTGTTGTCTTCAACTTCAAAATATATTTCGTTACATAAGTATAAATAAAAATAGGAAAAAAATGCGACCTTATTTCATAATTAGGCATATATTTAAATTTTAAATATAATATTTTATATTTTATAAAATCGAACTTTATAAAATATTTCGACAATATTCGATGTACAAAATACTAT
>CAKOAT010183710.1:45808-57433 GCA_932364175.1 Eruca vesicaria subsp. sativa
AGAGAGAGAGAGAGAGAGAGAGAGAGAGAGAGAGAGAGAGAGAGAGAGAGAGAGAGAGAGAGAGAGAGAGAGAGACTTCCACTTGAAATTGGTGTCGTTAATCAATCTTCTTGATTTTTCTTTCATAATTGGATTGCAAAAGTGAAAGAAAGATGGGGAATTTGTTTGTGAATTTGTTTGTGAAGAAATCACAGATTACGGAGGTTGATCGAGCGATTCTCTCTCTCAAAACCCAAACACGCAAGCTCGGCTAATACTAGCAGATTTTTCGATTCAATCCCCCAATCTTTACGTCCTTCCTATTTTGATAAAAAGACTGAAGCTTATAGGGTTTTGATCGGTGTAGTCGACGAGAAGGAGAGAGATACAGAGTCATTCCGTCGAAAGAGAGAAAGAGATGACAGCCCTTTAGCCAACACATGTCTCAAAAGACGTCTCTTCTAGCGTCTACATAAGAAACGTTCCTTCCCATTAGTCATAATTTTCTTCTTTTTCTTAATTTCCATTACCACAAACATTGTTTAATATTGAACAGCCATTTTCTGTGTTTTCAATTCAATGTTTTGAAATAAAAAGTAAGAGTGTTTTGTTTAATATTTCGCATGTTTCAAAATGAATATAGTTTTATCTTAACTCAATAATATTAAAAAAGTTGTAACTCTTTAAAAAGTAATTTATAAATTCAAACCATTATATATAAAAGCATGCATAGTTTAATTGGCCACGCACTATTCAATCAAAACTATGTTTGTTCTCTCCGTTCTAAAAACTATGTTTCTTCTCTCCGTTCTAATAACTATGTTTGTTCAAACTTCATTTTTTTTTTTTTTAACTCCAACGACACCTGAGCATTCTACTGGGATCTTAATATCTCCAGAACTGCCAAAAAAATTGGTTCAGATACCTTATTGGGTTCCTTTTTATATTTATACTTGTGGGTCTCTATTCAGAACCGGGTCTTATCTGAGATTCAACCGGACATCTCAATAATCTAAAAAAATTGTATATACTAGACATTTTTTTATATTTTCAGTATTTTTTAAGTTTTAAATATGAGTTTTCAGACATAGTTTATAATTTCGAGTAAACCTTTAAATTTAAATTTATATTAGAGCTTAACCTGCACCCCAGTGCGGGTATTTATTGTACCTTTTATATATAAAATATTATTTAAATATTTACTAGTTAATATTTTAAATATTCATCATCTTTAAGAAAAATTTATAAGCATCATAATGATAGTTTAAATGTTGAAATAAATATTGACGTGTGCGCTATATTAAATTACCGGCAAACATTAAACCATTGATATTTTTGAGTAATGTCTTTTTTAACATGAAATTGTTTCCCAACTATATAGTACTCTAAATATTTTGATTATATACGAGTCATATGTCGAGATTTAGATACATCAGATAATAAGTATTCAATTATAAACATTAAATATTATTCTACAAATAATTTTATGATAGATAAATTTATTGTTGGAAAATAATTAATAGTAAGTGAATGAAAATTTTTTATATTTTAGAAATATTTGAAATATATATATTTTAGACAACATTTAGATATATTAAAATGAATATTCGATTATAAACAATTCATATTACTCTACAAGTAATTCAAAAACAGTGAAATCTTAGAATAGACTTTATTGTTTGAAATAATTAATGGTAATGGTTAAACATATATGTTAAAAAATTTAAAATACATATATTTTAAACCTTATAAACTAAATGTGTAAAGTTTATATGATACTTGAGAAATATTATATTATATAATTAAAAACGTTTTTAAATTTGAATTTTCCTAAAATTTAGCTAAATCATTTTAGGAAATATATTGATCAGAAAATTAGTTAAATTTGATTTAGGAAATGATTTACTCCCTCTGTTTCAATTTTTTGCATATTTAACTTTTTCACACATATTAATAAAATACATTATAAATGCATAGTTTTTTGTGATTATCATTTTTCTATAAATCTAAACCAATAAGAATCCAATAAGTGCAATTAAGTTTTCTGCAAGTTGTAAATTAATCATTATTATTTGATAAAATATACCTTGAAAATGTAAAAAATATATCTTTTTGAAATCAAATTTTTTTTCTAAAACATGTAACATTATGAAACAGAGGTAGTAATAAAATAAGAAAAGACAATGATTACTTAAATATAGGTTTATTTAATTTTCAGTGGCATTGGATTGTAAATATTATTCAAGTTTTAGAATAAAATATAATAAATTAGAAAGTTGAATCAAGGCAATCAAATCAGTGACAGTATATGCACTTTTTAGAATTTTTCTACCTTAAAAGAAAATGTAGTGAATAAAATCTCTATAATATTATTTGAGAAGTCAGTTTCTTACGTGTCGCGCTCACGTTAACTCTCGCAATGGTTGATTACATAGATACCCTTAATGAATTGTTAGATTTTAAGTTTATTATTAATTTTTTTATTTAGTTTCTTTTTTACTTTTTCCAAATAGCATATATAATAAAAGGAAATATTTCTAAAATTTTGAAACAAATTTAAAAACGAAAATATATGTATATAATATGATTTTATTAAAAAGTAAAGTTCACAAAATAGTAATATACCCCATTAATATATATTTTTAAATAACATACAGTATATTTTCAAATTAATAAAAATATATATGTTCATGAACATCCAAAATTTATCAGTTACACTCTATTTTCTAATATTTTTTAGAAATCAACATATAATTTGATAAATATTATGAAAATACTTGTATATTTAAGCGATAAATAAAACTAATTTGATTTGACTTAATTAAAATAAGGAATAAATAAATATTATGAAAATACTTTTATATTTAAGCGATAAATATAACTAATTTGTTTGGACTTAACTAAAATAAAAAGTAATTATACTTCAATTTTAACTCAATATACTCATAATTAACATCCAATATAACATAATTTATATCCAAAATTAAACATTTAACTACAATAACAACATATAATTTTATAGTAATAATAATCTATTTAATTTTCTACATATAAATTAGAGGTTGACTCAAAGCATATCAAAAAGAAAAAGAAAATATTAAACAATTACAATTTATTCTTTTGTAGAATTTGTATATATACATGAGACTTTAAAATATTATCATTATATTCATTTATGTAATTTTGAATCAAACACTTCAGCTTATTATTTATTTTAGGTTAAGCACAATATATATATATATATATATATATAGATATATAGATATTAAGTTATATATAATTTAACTATCATATATTTACATATCTAAGAATATATTTACATATGTAAGACAATAACAAACCGAAATGAAAAGAAGAAAATTTATCAAAGTCTTATTATATTTACAATAAAAATATTAAAGCTGAATTCAAAAAATAAATATTATCCAATATACCAAATTGATAACCAAACCGACTATTGATCTAAAAAATAATTGAACCGACAATAATATATCCAAAGTCATATGCATAATTAGAATAATTTAATATTTATTAATATAAATTATACATATAAATTTATACAAAACTAAATATCAATCAATTATTATAAATTTTACTTTTATGAATATTTATACCCGTGCATGAGCACGGGAAAATCACCTAGTTACATCTATATATTTAGAGACAACATAGCCTTTCTCTACATTTCTATAAAAATAAAAATAAAACTCGATTACAAAACCATACAATTAAGCAAATCTACCTTTATAATACAATTTCACTATTTCAAAAGAAAATATACTAATAAATCTATAGGTGAATTGGAAATTTTCTTATTTGTTTAACTAAGGAAAAACATTGGATCAACATTTTTATCACGTAATCTATAGGTAATAAAACTATTAATACATTATGCATTTCAATACTACTTTAATTCTTGTAGCCACAAACATGTATGTTGTGAAGACCATGTTTTTGAATTCTTCTTGTCAAAATAACTATTTATGAATAGAACTTACTAATTAAAGTTTTATGGCGAACAAAGCTATAATAAAAAATAAATAATAAATTGTATTAGTGTATGTTGTAATAGAGCTGAAATCACAATTATTAAGAAGTTATTGTAACTTCATTTCTAATATACGAATTTCAATATAGATGAATTTCCATATAAATATATATCCGATTCCATTTTTCTCTATAATCTTTTCACTCTAGATTTCTATTTATAGTAATAACATTTTTCATGAAAAAGAAAAAAGTATCTAACCTAAATTATGTTTTTTGCATAAAAAATTAGTTACATAATTATAAGTATATATAACATTTTTAATAATGGAAAAAGATAAAAAAATAAATTCATATTCGTTATCTATTATTTTCATAAGAAAATATGGCATAGTTAAATTCAGAAATTTTAATAATATTAATAATAATAATAATAAAATTTTATGGACCAAACAGCTAAAACATATTAGATATGTGTTTGATTTTCGTATGACCAAACACATATACACACATATACAAACCAAACATGAAAACGTCCTACTTTTCTTATGATTACTCATGAAGAAAAATATAATGTTTATAGTTTTTATAGTTTTTTACTTAAGATTTCTTTTTAAAAAAGGAAAATTAGCTTTTAAATTATTTTAGTCAAAGTTTTTCTTTAAAAAGACAGTTATTTAACACATGTCATAATTTTAAATATATAATTGTCAGGTGTCGTGATCGTGTTAATTAACAAATTTGAAAACCAAAATTTATATAATAAGAAGGTTTTTAAAAAAAAAAAAAATTTAAAAAAGGAAAACAAACTTTAAATTATTTTAGTTAACGTTTTTTAAATATTATTTAACACATGTCATAATCTTAAATATATAATCGTCATATGTACCCGATCATGTTAATTAGCAACTTGGAAAACCAAGCTTTATTCAATGACATGTGTCAAAAAAGTATAATACAAATCTCTTTTGTTTAGGATTTACAAAAGGAAAATTATTTATTATAACAAAAATAAAATTTCTTATGGTTTCTTTTTATGAGTTTAGAAAAGGAAAATTCCTATACACAATTTCTTAAAATTATATTTTGATTAGGATTTAAAATAAATTATTAGTAAATAATTATTTCAGTAAATTCCAAATATTTTTTTTAAAAGTGGAATTTTTCCAATTCGTTTTTTAATATCTCAACATATTTTACAATTTATTTATTTTAGTTAAACTGGCTTTAGTATTATGTTTATTATCAACTTTTTAAAAATACAAATTATTAAGTAATTCAATTATATAATTCTATTTTGTCAAGATTTTAAAATAAATATAATAAAATTTCTCTTTCGGTTTTGAAAAACGAAAATTAACTTTTTAGATTATTTTTATATTCTTTTGGTTTATATTTTTTCAATGAAAAACTGTTATTTAATACATGACATGATCTTAAATATATAATTGTAATGTATCAAGATCATGCTAATTAGCAACTTTAAAAATCTAAGTTTGTAGTTACCTTAAACCCATGTTTTGAAAAAAATACTATTGTTACAATTTATTTATATGAAAATATTAAAAAATATAAATTTCTATATCTAACACCTTTACCTTCTTTATACGTATTCACGTTTGGCTATATTCATCTAAAATATTACAATTCTCTTTGGTTTAATAGTTTTAACAGGAAAAATACTATTAAATATTGATAAGAAAAATATTTTAATTTTTATAGAAATTTATCTTAAAATAATTTTAGTGCTAATTATCTTAGACCATGTTTTTAAAAAGAAATAATATTTTTAACATTTTATTTATATGGAAATTTTAGATTGTTTTTATATTCTTTTGGTTTAAGTTATTTTTAAAAATGAAACATGTTGTTTAACTCATGTCATAATCTTAAATATATAATTTCCAGGTATCATAACCATCTTAATTAGTAACTTTAAAAAAATAATATTATTAAATATTATTTATATGGAAACATAATTTTTACAGTTTTTGTTTTAGATTATTTAAAAAATGAAAACTAACTTTTTTGAAGTGTATGTTTAAGATTTTCTTAAAAAGTAAAACTAACTATTAAATTCTTTTTGTTTAAGTTTTTTTTTAAAAAAAATATTATTTAACACATGTCATATCTATTAAATATATAATTGTCATGTGTCGTGATCATGTTAATTAGTAATTTTGAAAACTAAGGTTTATATAATAAGATGTTGTGTCCTTATATATACAATGTGGATGTATTGTTGATGAGTTGGAGAAAGGAAAAGGAAGCAGAAGCATAATCAAAAGGAGAGCAAAGAAATGGAGGATAATTCGGTAAGGTTAAAAAGTCACGTTTATGAGCATATAGAATCGAACAATTTGTCATGTTGAAACTTCAGATGAAGATGCAGTCTACTCCAATTAGTAGCAGCATGGTGGACATTTCAAGCAAGCATGATTCCCATGGAAACCACCCTTTGATATGGCTTCGTAGTTTTTCTTTTGTCAATGATCTAACTTTTTAAAACCACCCTTCGATATGGCTTCCCAGTGTCATCTACATTTTTGTTTTACTGATATGATCTAACTTTTTAATTGGGAAAATAAAATCTTGTCAACTCGTTAATTTAATTCTTATCACTCGCCACTCGGAGGTGAGTTGTTAAATCGATGAGATTTTGACAATTTTGTTTTTTGAACCATGATACGTGGGATGAAACCGAAAATTCAGCTCTTATTATATGCTTTAACTTTAGTTGCATTCATCTTTTGTTTTGTTTTTCGTCGAGCTTATCATCTCCAACCTCGTTCCATATATATTTAACTTTAAATAAAATAGATTAATATTTATATTTTTGGTTCATTATTTTATTTTTCATTTTGTTAGAATAAAACCAAATTAATTATGGAATTATTCTGTAAAGTTTCAATCATCCACGGCTAATAGGCCATCCACGTCCGCTTTCTCAGCTTATAGGTCCCATTCCGTTCCAACGATCGGTCCGTTAATTTTTCAAGGCTTTAGAGTTCTATTTACTGATCCTACAATCACCACATGACCTTTCCCCATGCTTTGGCCTCACTTACACGATATTACAAATCACTTCTCGATATGTCATTCATCCTTTGACTACTCCAGCTCAAGCACATTTAACTCTGGAATTCTCTCTAGATGTGCTCTCGAAAAGGTAAGTGCACTTTAGTGACATAGGTATCTAAATCAGTCCTCTTAAGTTTTTCTATATATTACAACTCGGGATGTTACAATTCACCCCCTCTCAAAGAACACAACGACCTCGTTACGTTCCACGACAGGTCTCAAGACGCCTCTCAGTTCAGAACTGAGATGGCTAACCAGCTCTGATACCACTTGTAACGCCTCGACCGTCCACGGCTAATGGACCACCCATGCTGCTCACTCGGCCCGTGGATACCATCCCGTTCCAATGGCCGGTTCAATAATTTTCCAAAGCTTTAGAGTCATGTTTACTGACCCTGCAATCACCACATGACCTTTTCTTGTATTTTGGTTTCACTTACACAGTATCGCAAATTACTTTCCGATCTTTGACTACTCAAGCTCAAGCACACTTAATTCTGGAGTTCTTTCTAGATGTGTTCCCGAAAAGCTAAATGCACTTTGGTAACATAGATAGCCAAATTAATCTTCGTAAATTTTTCCATATTTCACAACTCAGTATGTTATATATTCCCTTTTCAAAGAGAACATAGAGCTTTGCATTAAATATGCATGCTCTAAATCGTCAGTTTATGTTGTTTTTGTTTTTTTGAACCATGATGCGTGGGTGAGCCTTGTACTCAAAACTCATCTTGAAACAAATAAATTTTCTTACAGTTTTGTTCGTATACCACTTTGTGGATTCAAAGACTCTTAGGTACATTGTATCAGAGTAGGGTTGGCAAAAAAAACTGAATCCGAAAATTCGAACCGACCCAACTCGATAAAAAAGAATTTGAACCGATCTGAACCCGACATAAGTACCGAATGGATACTGTTTTACGGTATTTTGGATTATGGATTTGATCCGAACCGAACTTAAATGGATATCTGAAAAAACCCAAAACTTTAAAATTTCAAAATAATTTGTACGCTACTCAATCTAAATTATTAATATGTTTCCAAAACAGATTAATATATTATTGAGTACCTAAAATAATTAGTTATTATATAAATAATTAACTCAAATATTTAATCTAATATATAGTTTTATTTGGTTAATATATAATTTTTATGATTGGAATTACATTTGAAGTTAAGTAAGGAATCATTTTTTTTTGAAGTTTAAATAACGTTGTTGTTTTAAAAATTTGAATAATATTTCTTACGCTTATAGAATTTAAGTTGCTAATTTTAATTTTTTATATTTCATTATGTATGATTTTGTTTATATAAGGCTTTGATTTATCATTAATCATGATATGTTTAGTGTTATCACATTTAATTCATTGACCAATCTTATATGACTGATAGACGAGTTTCATAATATTATTTTGAAAGACAACCATATGGGTTGAAGAAGTTAAATACAGAAATTTAATAAAATAATTAGAAAATATATTAAATTTAATCGAGTAAATTAGTATATTAGAAGCGATAACCCAATTAGTATCCGAAATTGAAACTATTTCAAGTTCAACCGGATTTTGGACATGTTACTAAATTCGAACCGAAACTGACTAAACCCGAACCAAATTCAAGCCGGATTTTTATAAATATCCGAAAAAGACTGAAATTAATGAATTCGAAAACTCGAAATCCAAATAAATCTGAACCGAAACCTAATTGGACCATGATTGTTCAGCCCTATATCAGAGTGTCACCTATCTCTTATTTGGTGGGTTCTCCGATGGAAGGCCATCTTAGTTCATTCATTTGACAAGCTATTTCCAATCGATAGTGTAATCCCTCCTATCTCTCACTACTACTCATGTCAACCGCAACCGACTAGTCTCATCCGACGAGCAAAGACTATATCACCAATCAGTCTCTAGATTACTCTGACTGATTGGTGTTTTTTAATCTATTTATTATATAATAGGATTTAAGTGATCCAAAATATATCTTAAAGATATCGTAGTTCGTAAATATTAATTAATAAAGATATAATAACATTATGTATATATATACTATATAAGTGTACGTAAGGGAGTTCAGCTCAGAAAAAAAAGTTGTACGTAAGGTTAAAGATGAATTTTTATGAGACTAAATATCGGAATTTTCCATTTACAAATTCTCACAACCTAAATTAATTAATCATCATAAAGTTTTAAACATATTAAGGTGGAAATTTATATTATTAAAACTAAAGTATCTTTTGGTAATGTTTGGAAAAAGATAATAAGATAAATGAGAATTGTTTGGAAACAAAAATAACAAATTAAGTACTTCATTTTATTTGCATACTGAGCCATTGCATTTACAATAAATTAAATTATTTTTTTTATATTTATTTTTATATACAGATTCTACCATGACATTTAAAATTAATTTAAATCAATTAATTTCAATAGTTTTCTTTTCTTTTGTAGTGAAAATAAAAATAAAAACTGAAATATATAAAATAAATTTTAAATTTAGTAAAAATTTGAGAGTACAATTTTCAAGAAAACACAATATCATAAAATTAATGATAATTCATAAAAAGCCTAATGCAAAAAAATATTTTTTAGTATGTTATTTCATTTTAAAATAGTATCAAACAAAAAAACCAACATATTAATATATGAATAGTACAACTACATCAAATTACATCATATTATAAAATTTCTAATATAATATTATGTATAAATAAAAAACTTATTATTAATATTTATATTATAAAATAATATATTCTACTCTATATATATATTACAAAACATAAAAAAAAAAATCTATATTTATTTATAAAATCAGTGGTTTATTAGTTTACGTTGAGCATAAGTTAAATAAAACATCTGTACGAAGGTGTATGTCAAGTTTTAGTTTATATTATTTCTCATGTCTTCATGTTCTTAAAATGTAATTTTGCCTTTTTTCATTAAAAAATCACCAAGTTTTATGCTTTATGCTTAAATCACTAATCTATTTAAACAAATTTTTGGCATTTGCATGATTCAGTGAATAAAACTATTCAAACAAAGTACTTCCACTACTGAATCATTCGTTTATGTTACCAATCAAACTGTAAATCAACTAATTAATCTGTTTGGATACATTGATTTTTCCTTGGTTAAAACATTGCAACAAAAAAAGTCGGTATCTATCTATCTATCTATTTATATAAAGTAGACTTAATTCACTCAAGAATGTGTCATGTCATCAAATAGTTTAATCTGGGCATGACATGTGTCCTTATCTCTTTGTAAGCAGCGTTTTTTTTTTAATGGGCCACATTTGACATTTTTCTAGGCTCTGGGATTTACCCGTGATGATTATTGTGTTCTCCCAAAATCGTTACAAAATATAGGGTTCATGTTCTTCTCCCATCTCTGCAACTAACGATGTTGTTCGTCGTTCTATGATACCAACAAATGGAGATTCGAGATACCAACAATGGGGTTTGAACTGTTCAATTGACGTTAAACATCTCTGTGTAAATTTCAGTTTCGACGTCTTACCTTCTGTTTAAATCGATTGAAATGGTACGAGCTATTGATTCATACTTCTTAACTTCATCAAACCACGTCGAGCACGATCTGACATTGAGTGCTGCTTATACCTTTGCAAAGCAGTGTCTCTACTCCTATAAAAGGTAAGACTTCTTCCTTTGAACACCATCCTCTCAATCTCTCTTAAATGGCTAAACTCATCAATCCTTCTTTCTGATTTGAAGAAGTTTGAGGATCCAGTGTCCCTGTTAAAATTTCTCGGACAATGCTCCGTCTAATATTTCCTTCTACATTTCCATAGACGGTTTTGGACTATGTGCTTTCTCCTCTGGTACATTTCCTTACAATAGATTCTTATGTACGGGTTGTCAGATGTTGCTTTGGATATGGTGACTCAGTGTTTTATCTCCCTAATGAAGTTTCCTTCCACTCTTTCCTTCGTATATGCCGAGCTTGGTAGAAGAAATTAGTTTGGATACTCAGGTTCTACCATTCTCTGGCTCTGATTTAATCTTGGCACCTTCTCAGTGCTTCTCAATAGAGCAGTAATATCGTTGGTATGTATGAGTGATGGTTTTTGATTAATGGTAATGTTACATCTATACTATTAAAACAGAAGACCCTTTTTTCAGGCGCCCTTCAGTTTCAACAATATTTACAGAACAATGCCACTGCATAATTTTTTAAGCTATGCTTTGTATTAAAGCGGTTTTACCCGATGCAAGTGGGTTTGACCCGATAGAATATTCTAAAACAATACTTTTTATTTAATTATGTTTTCTGTTTTTCTTTTATTTATGCAGCAAAAATCACACATTTAATTAATATAACCCTTTTAATTTATTTATATATGCTTTCGAGATAACATTGCCTATATATTTGCATGATATAACACATATATATTTGTCATGTACGTTTTGAATCAAACACATCCTTCCATCCATATTACGAAATAAATGTGCATACGATTATATCAATTAATGTACATACAAACATTACTATCTCATTAAAATGATGAATCGACGTATATGTTTAGTAATACATAATTACGAGTAATCCTCTGCATATT
>CAKOAT010183821.1:0-43833 GCA_932364175.1 Eruca vesicaria subsp. sativa
TAACGGTTGTCGATTCTTATTCAATAAAAGCTTTCTTACAATTTCTTATCTCTTTATTCTTTGTTGTTCATCCATATTCCTTTAAACTCGTTTGTTTTAGTGATTTCCGCAGAGATCCAGGACCTCGGGAAAATTAGGGTTTTTCCCTAAGTTTCCATAATTGACGGAAAATCGACGGTGTGGATTTCGGTTCCCACAGCTTCCCTTAGGTACCTTAGAATCCTTACCACCATATTCCAATGGTGAACTTTAGGACTTTGCATATACTGGCTCACTTGGTTCACTGAAAAGGAGATATCTGGCCGAGTGATGGTTAGATAGATCAGTTTTTCCCACAATTCTCCTATAAAGTTTGAAGTCTCCAAATGGTTCATCTTCAAACTCCCCCTCACGTAAGACTTTGTATCCTTCTTCACGTGGTGTCTTGGCCATCCTTACCCCTAGCTTTCCTGCCTCATTCAATAGCTCAAGTGTGTACTTTCTTTGAGATAAAAACAGCCCTTCCTTAGAACGGGACATTTCTATTCCAAGAAAGTACTTTAGCTCACCCAAATCTTTAATATCAAATGAACTTTTAAGAAAAGCTTTAGTGGAGATGATACCTTCTTTGTCATTTCCAGTGATGATTATATCATCCACATAGATCAAGATTACCACAATACCTTGCTTGCTTGTGAGTGTGAAGAGTGTGTGATCAGATTCTGATTTTATAAAACCTCTTCCATTTAGGGTTGTACTCAACTTGTGATACCAGGCTCTAGGTGATTGCTTTAGACCATATATAGCTTTCTTCAATCTCAAGACATTCCCTGGTTTCACCACGTGGCACTCTCAGTCTTACCTCTTCAAAGAGAAGTTTGGACTTTAATAAATTCTAGAAATAGAAGCAACCTTCTGTTTTCACTCGTATCGAAAGATTATTTAACCAAACACGTACCAACAAGAAGAAAAAAAAAACTAAACAGAAAGCGAAAGCAAGCTTGGTTTTTTAGGGTTTGAAAGTTACAAGCTTTAATTTTATAGGTCACATAAGAATTTTTTTTTTCAATCTTGTTTTCTGCTGGTTTGGGATAGTAACTAGAAAAGATGTGTAGTTTGGCGACAAATCTGTTGATGTAGAGACAAGACAGAGATGTAGCAGAACAGAAATAGTTCATGAAGTGCGACATGAACTAGGACAAGGGACACTTGACGTGTGAAAGGCGTATGGCACGAACGATACAATAAAGGAAGATTTAATGAAGAGTTAGAGAAAAAGGGAAGTCTTGAAGAAGAAGCAATCAATCATAAGAAGAATGGAAGAGTGGCTTATTCGTTGAAGAGAAAAGAATGGAAATTTTCCATTAATAAGACCAAGTAACCTAGGGTTTCCTCTGAAGTATAAATAGGACGTTTAGGTCGTGTGTTAGCGTTAACACACAGAGAGAACTTATAGCAATAGACATTTTGCAAGTCTGAAGAAGGAGAAGCAAAAGCATCTAGGGGTTAGAAGCGTAAGTGGTTCAGAGACTGTCTTAGGTCTGTGAACGAGTAGGCTAGTCAACAAGTCAAGGTTTGTTTTGAGCTTGATTAAAAGATTGCTTTAAAAGAACTTGTATGTGTTTTTTAAAAGAATTAATCTAGTCGTATTTCTTGAAAGAACTATCCCTGTGTTACTGTGTGTTCTAGTTTGTGTAGCTCTTATTATCTTACACTAACAAGTGGTATCAGAGCGGGTATCTGTGTTTGTGTCTAAACAGGTAGGATCATTCGGAGTAAAATGGAGAGCTATCAAGAATTGGTGAAGAATTCAAAGGTGGTTCTGGAAGTAGGAAACTATGGGTTCTGGAAGGCGCGTATGAAGGCTAACATCAAGGGTATAGACCCATTGGCGTGGAAGGTTGTGGAATCAGGTTGGAAGTCACTGGTTGCAAGAGGTGAAGATGGGAAAGATGTACCTAAGAATGAAGAGCTCTGGACAGATGAGGAAAACAAGATGGCAAAGATTAATGCTAGAGCTCTAACTGTCATTCATTGCAGTGTTGCTCGGAAACAGTTCGAGTTAATCCAAGGTGTGAAGCAGCAAAAAACGCTTGGGATATTATTCAGAAGCACTTTGAAAGTACATTAAAGGTTCAAAGCTCAAGAAAAGACATGCTTGCAACTCGGTTTGAAGAACTGAAGATGGAAGAAAGTGAATCAACTGGTGATTTCAGCTCCAAGCTCAGTGCATTAGCACAAGAAGCACTCACTCTTGGGAAAAAGTACAAGGAAAAGAAACTGGTGAAGAAGTTCCTGAGGTGCTTACCCGAAGATTTATGGCTTACAAAGCGGCCATGAGTGTGTCCCTAAATACTTATGAGATGACATTCGATGAAGTAGTTGGCATGCTTCAGGCACATGATGGAAGTATCTGGTGGAAAGAAGGAGCAAAAGGGAATCGCCCTTGCCTTAGTTGAGAAGGAGCAAGAAGATGATGATCCGGTAAGTCTGTTGGTCGGAAGACTTGACAGAGCCTTGAGAAGGGTTGAACAAGGACAGAAGAAGTTTGCTCTGGGAAGAAAGACTGCTGAATCAGATAAAAACCCACGGAAGAATGATGCCAAGTGCTTTGAATGTAAGGGTTTTGGTCACTTCAGAACTGAGTGTCCAACTATGAAGAGAAGAGAATTTCAGTGCCACGGATGTAAAGGGTATGGTCATACTCAAGCAGAGTGTGAGTCTGATGAAAGAAGAAAAGAGAAATCCATGCTGGGAATCAACAACAGTGACTCAGATAGCGAGAGTGAGGAAGAAGAGGTGAACAACTTTGTGGCGTTTCTTGGCATAATGGAGTATGAGTCAGGCTCTGAAAGTGATGCTGAGCCAGACACTGAGCTAGATGAAAGTTACAAGGAGGTTTGTGAAGCACTGATCAGATTGGGTATGGAGAATCTCTCACTGGTTAAGGACAAAGAGCAGCTGAAAGGTGAAGTTTCAAAACTACGGGATGAACTACACAAAGAAGCTGAGATTGCCAAAGATAGCGTAAACCTCATAAGGGAGAAATTGGTTCTTGCCAAACAAGCTGAGGAACTTCGTGAGGAATTAGCTGCTGAAAAGGAGAAAGTTACTGAGTTACAAAGTGAACTTGATCAACAATACAAGATAATCAAGATGCTCATTGGAACCAAGCAGCTGGATACAATTCTGAGCAATGGGAGAACTGAAAACTCACGCATGGGACTTGGCTACACTGGAAGACAGAGTGGAGCTACAGGGATAACTCAGTTCGTGTCTAGAGGATTTTCTCATATAGAAGAAAGTAAGGCACATGTTACCTCAAGCTCACGAACATGTTGATTCTACTGTGGAAAGTATGGCCATTACAAGAGGTATTGCTACAAGTATCTTGAGAGAGTTAAACAAGCTTGGAGACAAAGCAAGATCTGTATAATTTGGTGACACACCATATGGATGGATGAGAAAAACTGATTTGTATTCACGTATAGCGTCTGGGATCAAGAACAACTTTCGGTGCAACATGGCAAGAGTTTCAGAAGATGGAGAATCAGATGAACCGTGGTACTTTGATAGTGGATGTTCCAGACATATGACCGGGAGTGCTGAGTTCTTAGACAAGGTTTTCAAAATAAAAAAATAAAAAGTCACTTTTGGAGATGGTGGATATGGAGTAATCCAATGCAAAGGTACTACATGTAGCTCTAAGTCACCCAGACTGAGCAATGTGTACTTTGTCAAAGGACTAAAGGCAAATCTGATAATTGTAAGTTAGGTGTGTGATGAAGGGCTCTCAGTAATGTTTTCAGCAACAGATTGCCAAGCTATTAATCAGTATGGAGTTACTATACTACAAGGAGTTCGATCCGGCAACAACTGCTACATGTGAGAAAGGAAGGTTAAATGTATTGCAGCACCAAGAACTCCGCAGAAGAATGGGGTTTTTGAAAGGAAGAATCGGACTTTGCAGGAGATGGCTAGAGCAATGCCGCACGGAAACAATATAGCCAAGAAGTTTTGGGCTGAAGCACTTAATACAGCATGCTATACAATCAACCGGGTGTATGTCCGAAAAGGGACAACCAAAACTCCTTATGAAATGTGGACAGGAAAAACTCATAATCTTGGTTATTTTCATGTTTTTGGATGCAGGTACTATATTCTAAATGACAAGGACTATCTTGGGAAATTTGATTCACAGAGTGATGAAGGGTTCTTCCTGGGTTATGCACAGTCTAGCTCAGCCTACCGAGTCTACAACAAGAGATCTGAGACGATTGTGGAATCAGTAAATGTGGTCTTCGACGATCTTACACCAGATAGATTTGTTCTAGATGAGTCAGAAGAAGGACATGAAGACACAACGACTGATAAGAGTGGAGAACTACTTGAGGAGGGTCCAACTGAAGAAACTATACCTCAGCAAGCGAGTCAGCAGGTTAACAAGAATCATTCATCGTCTGATTTGATAGGAGGTATTGAAGAAGGAAGAAAGACACGAGGGAAAGTCATAAACTTCAGGGAATGGTACATTTCGCGTGCTTTGTATCATCTATGGAACCTAAGACACATGTTGAAGCACTTGGTGACAAATACTGGATTGTTGCCATGAAAGAAGAACTCGAGCAGTTCTCCAGAAATAATTTGGGAGCTAGTGGCACGTCCTGATGGAGTGAATGTAGTGCGTACAAAGTGGATTTTCAAGAACAAGACTGATGAACATGGAGAAATGATTCGTGACAAAGCAAGACTTGTGTGTCAAGGGTACTCACAGATTGAGGGAGTTGATTTTGAAGAAACTTTTGCTCCAGTTGCAAGATTGGAATCCATTCGCTTGTTTCTGGGGATGGCATGCATTCTAAATTTCAAAGTCTATAAGATGGATGTAAAAAGTGCATTCCTAAATGGTGTGCTTCAGGAGGAAGTGTATGTTGAGCAACCAAAAGGCTTTGAAGATCCAGTTCATCAAGATTATGTCTATCGTCTTAAGAAAGCACTGTATGGACTGAAACAAGCACCCCGAGCATGGTATAAACAACTAACAAGGTTCTTGTTAAGTGCTGGATACATCGAGGAAGTGTTGACAAGACGTTATTCTTCATGGAGTCAGAGAAGAACATTAATTTTGTCCAAATCTATGTGGATGATATCATATTTGGAGGAACGTCTCAGAGGATGGTTGATGAGTTTGTTCAGAATATGACACACGAGTTTGAAATGAGCATGTGTGGTGAGCTAAAGTACTTTCACGGACTACAAGTTGCTCAGACGGATAAAGGTGTGTTCATATCTCAGAGTGCATATGCACACAGTCTAGTGAAGCGTTTTGGTCTTGAAAACAGCAAAGTATCAAGAACACCAATGAGTACATCACTGAAACTTGCTCGAGATGAAGCTGGGGAAGATGTGTGTTGGTGTCAAAAACCGTACTCTCGAAATCAACGTCTGCGATAACTTCTGTAAAAGGGGGATCATTACTTTCCGCAAAAGTGATGTTATAAAACTCAGAGATCGTTTTATAAAACTCGAGAGTTGTTTTATAAAACTCGAAGAATCGTTTTATAAAACTCGAGAATCGTTTTATAAAACTCGAGAATCGTTTTATAAAACTCGAAGAATCATTTTATAAAACTCGAGAATCATTTTATAAAACTCGAAGAATCGTTCTATAAAACTCGAGAAGCGTTTTATAAAGCTCGAGAATCATTTTATAAAACTCGAGAATCGTTTTATAAAACTCGAGAATCGTTATATAAAACTCGAAGAATCATTTTATAAAACTCGAGAATCATTTTATAAAACTCGAAGAATCGTTTTATAAAACTCGAGAGTCGTTTTATAAAACTCGAAGAATCATTTTATAAAACTCGAGAATCGTTTTATAAAACACGAAGAATCGTTTTACGAAACCGCAAAAAACCGAAACAGCCGTAAAACGCGAACTAGGAGATACTCCACTAGTTCGCCCATCGGCGAACTAAGCCGGCCCAGCTTAGTTCGCCGATGGGCGAACTAGGGGGCACTCCACTAGTTGTATGACTCTTAGTTCGCCAATGGGCGAACTAGGAGTCACTCAACTAGTTCGCCCATCGGCGAACTAAGAGTCATACAACTAGTTCGCCCATCGGCGAACTAGGAGTCCCTCAACTAGTTCGCCCATCGGCGAACTAAGCCGGCCCGGCTTAGTTCGCCGATGGGCGAACTAAAAGACACTCAACTAGTTCGCCGATGGGCGAACTAAAGACTTCCCGAATATCCCGCGCCTCGATCTCCCGCATTCCCGATTCGAAACTTACATCTTTCGACAAGGTCATGTTCTAAACCATGGCCGAAACATCTCCCGTTCCATCTCGATCTGACCTACCGTTCGAGTTTTACGATAAAAACCGTAAAACTTCGCTTTCTCGGAAAGAACTCGAGGAAATCGTATAAAACGGCAACGGTTAGATGAAACACCGAACATTTCCTAAACTATACGATTTATTCGAGATTTCTAGTTGAAATCATATAAACGCGTTTTTAATAAAAAACGCCGAGTAAGTCGTAAAAAACGTGTTTTTAATAAAAAGTCGAGTAAATCGTAAAACCTTGCGATTAACTCGAGGAATTTATTAAAAATGATGTCAGATCAGGAAACGATCCCGTAAAAAGTCGGAAAACGGATTTATCGCAAAATGGCCCGGAAGGGCTTAAAACGCGATAAAACCCCATCTTGCGATCTTAACGGAATCTAACCCGCAAATTCGATAACGTTTTGACGGTTACTCGCAGAAGGAAAATAAATGTCAAGCTCGAAGGTAAAAGGCAAGTTTGAAGATAAATAGAAGATTTCCGCGGAAGAAAAAGGAAGGATCGAGAAAAATGGAAGATTCCCGAAATACTCAAATCCGGCAAAGTGGAAAGATCGAACCGTCAAGACAAGGAGTATATAAACCAGAGGCGTAGGGAAGAAGAGGGGGACGAAATGAGACCTAAAAAGACGGCTGCTAGCTTAGAATTTAGGACTTAGCGTTTTGAATAGCAATCTAGATCCTTAGAACGTTTCGACGTCTAAGTTCTTCAATTCTTTTTGTAACAGTTGTCAATTCTTCATTCAATAAAAGCTTTCATACAAGTTCTTATCTCTTTATTCTTTATTGTTCATCCATATTCTTTTAAATTCGTTTGTTTTAGTGATTTCCGCAGAGATCCAGGACCTCGGGAAAATTAGGGTTTCACCTTAAGTTTCCATATTTGACGGAAAATCGACAGTGTGGATTTCGGTTCCCACAGTTTGGCGCTAGAAGGAGGGGGGGTCGGATTCTCTTACACAATAATCGCTAAAACGAACGAGAAATAACATGCCTAATCTGAACGGCGACGTCATCTCGTTCGAGAAAAGAGCAACGATCGCTTCGGTCAAACCTCTCAACGATCTTCTCATTACTGAGCTGACGATCCGGAATATGGATGTCGCAAGGATATTAGTCGATACCGTAAGCTCGGCTGATATCATCTTCAAAAATACTCTCGAGAGAATGAAAATCGATCTGTCTGAAATCGCGGAAAACGTAAGCCCGTTAGTAGGACTCTCGGGAGAAATCACTATGACCCTCGGAACGATCAACTTGGCAGTTCTCGCCGGGATCATAGTGAAAAACGTCGAATTCGAAGTCGTCGACCGACCTATGTCTTACAACGCAATCGTAGGGACACCGTGGTTAAATTCGATGCAAGCGATTCCGTCAACATACCATATGTGTCTCAAGTTTCCGACTCCGAACGGGATCGAGACTATACGGGGAAATCGATGAACCTCGCAGGTTTGCTACGCCGCGGATTTAAAACGAAAAAATCTGCCGGTCGATATCTCTTCCAAAAAGAAAAAGAAGTCGACGTCCCTCGACAACGCCCCAGAGCAAGATAAAACGGAACTCTTCTGGCAGTTGCGAGCGGCCGAGGCTTTGGAAGGTAAGCGCGAGCCAACCTGCGAACCCGTCATCTCGGTATGNCCGAAGCGGTCAACAGCGAAGTCGACAGACTCCTCAAAGTAGGATCGATCACAGAAGTTCGATATCCTGACTGGCTCGCCAATCCCGTTGTCGTAAAGAAAAAGAACGGAAAATGGCGAGTCTGCGTCGATTTCACCGATCTCAATAAAGCGTGTCCGAAAGATAGTTATCCGCTGCCGCACATTGATCGCTTAGTCGAAGCAACCGCAGGAAACAAACTCTTATCTTTCATGGACGCCTTCTCGGGATACAATCAGATCATGATGAATCCCGACGATCGGGAGAAAACCGCATTCATAGCCGATCGTGGAACCTACTGTTATAAAGTGATGCCTTTCGGTCTAAAGAATGCTGGCGCGACTTACCAACGACTCGTCAACCGAATGTTCTCTGAACAACTCGGAAAAACAATGGAAGTGTACATCGACGATATGCTCGTGAAATCGCTCAAAGAGCAAGACCACGTCATACACCTCCAGGAATGTTTCGAGAGGCTAACCCTTCATAACAAGAAGTTGAACCCGGCAAAGTGTCGGTTTGCCGTTGCGTCTGGAGAATTTCTAGGGTACCTCGTCACTTACCGCGGAATCGAGGCTAACCCGAAACAAATCACGGCGCTAATAGAGATGGTCTCTCCCAGGACGAAACGCGAAGTACAAAGACTGACCGGCAGGGTCGCAGCACTTAACCGTTTTATCTCGCGATCGACGGACAAATGTCTACCTTTCTACGAGACATTAAAGGGAAACAAAAAGTTCGAATGGTCAGAGGAATGCGAGAAGGCTTTCCAACAGCTGAAACATTACCTAGCTACCCCGCCAGTACTCGCGAAACCCGTAGAAGGAGAACCATTATTCCTCTATATCGCAGTATCAATGACCGCCGTAAGTCGCGTCCTTATCCGGGAAGAACGCGGCGAACAAAAGCCGATCTTCTACGTAAGTAAGACACTACTGGACGCGGAGACGCGATATCCGATGATGGAGAAATTGGCTTTGGCCGTGGTTATGTCCGCAAGGAAACTTATACCGTATTTCCAATCTCACACCGTCGTCATTCCCACTTCATTCCCTCTCCGCACCATTTTGCACAGTCCTAGCCAATCGGGAAGATTGGCAAAATGGGCGATCGAGCTGAGCGAGTACGATATTGAATATCGCTCAAAGACTTGCGCAAAATCACAAGTGCTCGCAGACTTCATAGTGGAGCTCCCGATGGGAAATACGTCCAACCAAGAGCCGAACTCGACCTGGATCTTGTACGTTGACGGATCCTCGTCCAAACTAGGTTCTGGGATTGGCATCCGACTTGCATCCCCAACGGGAGAAGTATTGGAACAGTCATTCCGATTAATTTTCCACGCTTCAAACAACGAAGCCGAGTATGAGGCCTTGATCGCAGGACTACGATTAGCTCACGGACTGAAGATTCATAACCTTCACGCGTACTGCGACTCCCAACTAGTGGCTAGCCAATTTAGCGGGGAATACGAAGAAAGGGACGAAAGAATGGAAGCGTATCTGATCTTGGTAAAAGATCTAACTCAGAAGTTCGATCAATTCGCTCTGACTAGAACTCCTCGAGCAGAAAACGCCCAGGCAGACGCTTTGGCCGCCCTAGCATCCAGCTCGGATCCTGGTATGAGCAGGGTAATTCCCGTTGAATTTATCGAACACCCTAGCATCGGACCGCCCATAGTCATAAACCTGATCAACGAACCAGAAGACGAGGTGGAGGAAGGCCACCCGGTCGAAGATCAGTCCGATTACGGATTCAATCGACCGTGGATGGAAAAAATCCTCGCATACATAACCAACGGAGAACTTCCGTCAGAAAAAATGGGCGGCCCGAAAGATAAAAACCCAGGCCGCACGGTACGTCGTAATGGACGGAGAACTTTACAAATGGAGGCTCTCCGGACCACTGATGACTTGCGTGCAAGGGAGAAAGCGCGGCGGGTTATGCAGGAAGTGCATTCCGGATCTTGCGGAAACCATTCTGGCGGGAGATCCCTTGCAATAAAAATCAAGCGCCACGGATATTTCTGGCCGACGATGGTAAAAGATTGCGAGGATTTTTTGCGAAAATGCGAGAAATGTCAGCGGCACGCTCCGACTATTCACCAACCCGCCGAGGTCCTTTCATCTATCTCGGCACCATACCCATTCATGCGGTGGTCGATGGATATAGTCGGGCCAATGCACGCGTCAAAACAAAAACGCTTCCTTCTGGTCCTGACCGATTTCTTCTCTAAATGGGTCGAAGCCGATTCCTACGCAAGCATCAAAGACGCTCAGGTAGAAAGTTTCGTATGGAGGAACGTAGTCTGTAGACATGGAGTACCATACGAAATCGTGACGGATAACGGATCCTAGTTTATCTCGACTAGATTCAAAGCTTTTTGCGAAAAATGGAAAATACGATTGACAAAATCGACTCCAAGATATCCTCAAGGCAACAGACAATCCGAAACTATTAATAAAACTATCCTGGACGGCCTCAAGAAACGCCTCGACGCCAAAAAGGGAAAATGGGCCGAAGAACTCGAAGGAGTTTTGTGATCGCACCGCACAACCCCGAGGCGAGCAACGGGCAAAACTCCTTTCACTCTCGTATACGGAACGGAATTCATGATTCCCGCAGAAGTCAAATTCCCAGGAGTACGTAGGAGACTGCTCCAAGAAAGAGAAGACGCAAACAACCTAATGCTTCTCGACGAACTCAACCTGATTAACGAACGGCGGGATCAGGCACTCGTTCGAATTCAAAATTATCAGCAAGCGGCCGCTAAGTACTATGACGCAAACGTACGTAACCGCAGATTTCACAAAGGCGAGCTAGTCTTACAAAAACTCTTCCAGAACACCGCAGAACGAAACGCCGGTAAACTAGAAGCAAACTGGGAAGGACCGTACAAGGTCATAAAAGTAGTCCGACCCGGAGCATACGAAATCGCAAACATGCAGGGCATCAAAATTCCCAGATCCTGGAACGCGATGCACCTCAAAAAATACTATCACTAGGCGGCACGCCCGCAGAACACTGAACTACGAGACGGCTTGATCCCCTCGAAAGGGTACGTAGGCATCTTGNCCAAATTGCGCAAACATCTACCGCTTAAAAATAGTTCGTTGCTGATCACAACGAACTCGCAACAGTCTTAAACAAACTTAAGTTATCTCGCAGAGATAGCTCTCGAACACCCGACACAAGGGTAATAGCGCTATAAAAGAAATCCAAACTTTTGGTCAGCACTTCCGGGCAACTTAGAAATTGTTCCCGGTGAGATGCTAAGTTCCAACCAGACGAATCGTATAAGCCGAGAACCTATCGCGGATTCTAAATCGGTATGGAATCAGGTTAAAATCGCAACAGGCAAAACGAAAGCCGACTAGTCATCGCACAGCCTCAATCCGAAAGTAAACCTAGGTCTTGCCCTAAACCCAGCACACTGGTCGCTAACGTCTCAAGGCATGAATCGAGATCCTAAAGGCATGTCTCTTCGTCTATATCTAAACGCTCCCTCGATTTACTAAAAATCCTAAAACGAGCAAACGAATAAGGCGATCCACTAAGGGAACGGAAAGCGAGACGACAACTCGCGGACCTCCCACAATATCGACCTAAATCAGAAGGTTCAAAAAAAACCGATTATCCATTACGAAAATAAAAAGTTGCCAAAGCAACAGGGGATTCAAAGCCATAGAAGGCCAGTCCCAAATAAGTACAAAAGCCGCACTCGGCCAAATACATAAAAATCTAATTTTTAAAAGAAAAAAGAAAGTCTCGTAAGAGACTACAACTTCAAGCATCCTCCGCATACGGAGCCTCATCTTCATCCATCACATTACCTTCACCCTCGACAGCAACCTCCGGGTCGTCAGCATCAGGCTGAGGTACGTCTTCAGCAGCGAGAAACGGATCGGAATCGCTCCCCTCGACAGGAATAGACCTTTCCGTCACACGGATAGCTGATTCCTCAAAACTCTTCATCTTGCGCTGAATTCTGCGCAGCTCTGAAGCCTTGGACTTCTTTTCATCCTTCGCCTTGATCAGGGAAACCGCGGTCTTCCCAAGGTCACGCTCCAGGTCGCTAATCCGAGCTTCGAGTCGAGACACTTCCGCGGAACGCACTTCTTCTATTGATTTCAGTTTCCCTTCGAGCTGAGCCGAACTCTCCTGCGACTCGGCTAACTCTTTGGCTAAACGCTCAACTTCGGACCCGCACTCTTTGATCATCCCATCGATCAGCGAAACAAACTGTGAAAATCCCCAAGACGGTCAGCTGCAAACATAATCTTTACAAAACGTATGGTTGCGAACCCGTACCTTGGTGCGTTGCTGCGACATCGACATCATGCTCGGCGTCTTGCTAGACGAAGCCCCGGTCTCGGAACCCTTCACGGCTCTGTTTCTCGCAGGAGCATCAGGGTTCGGACGAGTCCTCTTGCGGCCTTTCTCTGAAGCAGGCAGCGTCGCGCTAAGCGCCGGAAGCCCCAAGACAATCACCCTCTTAGCCGGAGCAGGAAGTCCCAGAATCGTAACTGGATCAACCACAGTAGGAGCTGCAACCGGTTCAACTGCGGCAGGAGTCGTAACTGATTCAACGGCGGTAAGATCCACGACCGGTTTGATCACGGCTGGAGACACGACTGGCTCTATCATGGTGGGGGCTACAGCTAGTCCGACCTCAGCAGAAACAGTGACGTTTTCGGCTGCAAGGAGGGGCGAAACAGTAGGCGCACCCGACGGTTCAGTGGCAACGCCCACCGAGGAGCCCACTACCGCGTCCGCCGTTTCGTCCAAAATAGCCTTAACTTCTCTTGCAAGGACGGATGAATCCACTGGGGGTACGTCGCTCGACACGGCGTCTTCCTCAGCATCGCTACGATTCATCTCGTCTTGAAACAAGAGAAACTCGGAAATCCGAGCATCCTGTGGATATGCCGGAGGATTGTCACTGGATGGGACCTCACAGTTTTGCTGATCACCTTGGGAAGAAGACATCTTAAGAATTTTTCTAGAGAGAAGTTGGAGAGAAACTTGAAAGGTGAAAGATATGAGAAGTAATGATCCAATACTTATAGAAAAAAGAGAGCTCTCCCTCGTAATAAGACGAATCTCAGCCGTAGATTCCGATTAAAATCTAACTTCATCCGACCGCAAAATTTCCTCAAGAAATTGCGGACTGGGGGGCTAACTGTTGGTGTCAAAAATCGTACTCTCGAAATCAACGTCTGCGATAACTTCTGTAAAAGGGGGATCATTACTTTCCGCAAAATTGATTTTATAAAACTCAGAGATCGTTTTATAAAACTCGAGAGTTGTTTTATAAAACTCGAAGAATCGTTTTATAAAACTCGAGAATCGTTTTATAAAACTCTAGAATCGTTTTATAAAACTCGAGAATCATTTTATAAAACTCGAAGAATCGTTTTATAAAACTCGAGAATCGTTTTATAAAACTCGAGAATCATTTTATAAAACTCGAGAATCGTTTTATAAAACTCGAGAATCGTTTTATAAAACTCGAAGAATCGTTTTATAAAACTCGAGAATCGTTTTATAAAACTCGAAGAATCGTTTTATAAAACTCGAAGAATCGTTTTATAAAACTCGAGAGTCGTTTTATAAAACTCGAAGAATCATTTTATAAAACTCGAGAATCGTTTTATAAAACTCGAAGAATCGTTTTACAAAACCGCAAAAAAACCGAAACAGCCGTAAAACGCGAACTAGGGGGCACTCCACTAGTTCGCCCATCGGCGAACTAAGCCGGGCCGGCTTAGTTCGCCGATGGGCAAACAAGGAGTCCCTCAACTAGTTCGCCCATCGGCGAACTAAGCCGGCCCGGCTTAGTTCGCTGATGGGCGAACTAAAAGACACTCAACTAGTTCGCCCATTAACTAGTTCGCCCATCGGCGAACTAAAGACTTCCCGAATATTCCGCGCCTCGATCTCCCTCATTCCCGATTTGAAACTTACGTCTTTCGACAAGGTCATGTTCTAAACCATGGCCGAAACATCTCCCGTTCCATCTCGATCCGACCTACCGTTCGAGTTTTACGATAAAAACCGTAAAACTTCGCTTTCTCGGAAAGAACTCGAGGAAATCGTATAAAACGGCAACGGTTAGACGAAACACCGAACATTGCCTAAACTATACGATTTATTCGAGATTTCTCGTTGAAATCATAAAAACGCATTTTTAATTAAAAAACGCCGAGTAAGTCGTAAAAAACGTGTTTTTAATAAAAAGTCGAGTAAATCGTAAAACCTTGCGATTAACTCGAGGAATTTATTAAAAAGGATGTCAGATCAGGAAACGATCCCGTAAAAAGTCGGAAAACGGATTTATCGCAAAACGGCCCAGAAGGGCCTAAAACGCGATAAAAACCCATCTTGCGATCTTAACGGAATCCAACCCGCAGATTCGATAACGTTTTGACGGTTTACTCGCAGAAGGAAAATAAAGGTCAAGCTCGAAGGTAAAAGGCAAGTTTTAAGATAAATAGAAGATTTCCGCGGAAGAAAAGGAAGGATCGAGAAAATGGAAGATTCCCGAAATACTCAAATCCGGCAAAATGGAAAGATCGAACCGTCAAGACAAGGAGTATATAAACCAGAGGCGTAGGGCAGAAGAGGGGGACGAAATCAGACCTAAAAAGACGGCTGCTAGCTTAGAATTTAGGACTTAGCGTTTTGAATAGCAATCTAGATCCTTAGAACGTTTCGACGTCTAAGTTCTTCAATTCTTTTTGTAACAGTTGTCAATTCTTCATTCAATAAAATCTTTCATACAAGTTCTTAACTCTTTATTCTTTATTGTTCATCCATATTCTTTTAAATTCGTTTGTTTTAGTGATTTCCGCAGAGATCCAGGACCTCGGGAAAATTAGGGTTTCACCTTAAGTTTCCATATTTGACGGAAAATCGATAGTGTGGATTTCGGTTCCCACAATGTGGATGAAAAGTTCTATTGAGGGATGATTGGGAGTTTACTTTATCTAACGGCTAGCCGGCCTGATTTGTCTTTTAGTGTGGGAGTGTGTGCTAGATATCAAGCCAAACCAAATATATCACACTTGAATGCAGTTAAAAGAATCATCAAGTACGTCAAGGGAACGTAGAATCTAGGGGTGTACTACTCAAAGAACTCCAATGCAAACTTAGTAGGACACTGTGATGCTGACTGGGTAGGATGTGCTGATGATAGGAAGAGTACTAGTGGAGGATGTTTTCTTCTTGGAAACAATCTTATCTCATGGCTGAGCAAGAAGCAGAACTCTGTATCACTATTTACGGGAGAAGCTGAGTACATTGCCGTGGGGAGCTGTTGCTCACAACTTCTTTGGATGAAACAGATGTCAGCTGATTATGGAATGTGCTCTGGTCCCTTTCTGGTGTATTGTGACAACAGAAGTGCAATTGATATCTCTAGGAATCCAGTCCAACATTCAAGGACGAAGTACATTGGCATAAGGCACCACTTCATCAGAGAATTGGTTGAAGACAATCAGGTAGTAATCGAACATGTAGTTACTGAATAGCAATTGGCTGATATCTTTACTAAATCTCTTGAATTTAATCATTTTATCACACTAAGAAATGCAATTGGAGTGTGTAGTCTTGACCTTTGAGTTAAGTTGTGCAGAGATTAGCACAGGTACTGGTTCAGGATGTACATATGATTCAGATTATGTTTGGAACCTGAGAACGTTGTGGAAAAGAGCTGCTTGGTGTGCCGTCAACTCTGTAGAAGGTACAGGTTTTGCGTCAATCTGTGGCCCCTATTAACCCAAAAAAAAGGGATTCAGAAAGAAGAAAAAAAAAGAAAAGAAAAACAAACAAGAAGGATTCTCAAAGGTAGATCACTCTCCGAGAAGAATTTAGATGTCAAGTAGAATACCATGAGGGGTTTCACAGCACGTGAATAAAGGTTGAAAACCAGCAGAGTTGATGAAGGCACATCAATGTGAAAGCTAGCCATAAAAAGACAATTGGGTGCACCAAATCGTGAAATCTAGAAAATTTGTATGTGCAACTTGAATCAAGTGCTGGTACATTTTGCAGTACATCACGAAAATGGTACATAAACTAATCTAAAAGTTTTTTTTTTTGTTTTTAGGATTCAGCCAAAAGTGAGTTGTGATTCGTGTTTTATTACTAGTTTGAAAGTCTGATGATACAAACTTGAATTCTCGAATGTGTTTAATGGAAATGTGTTTGGATGAGAGAAATTAAAAGTTGTAGGTACACAATGGAGAGGATTAAAAAAGACAGGGACCAGAAGTGCAAATTTCAGAAACAGTTGATGGAAGTTTTTCAGATAAGGATAGTAGTGGGTAACAAATCCTAAAAACTCTCCATTGTGCTTAAGGTGACTATAATCTCTGCCTCCTCTTGCATTCTTCTGCTATCAATCAAAGAACCGAATTCAAGATGGTAAACTCGAAGAAATCAGCTCCAGAAAGCCAATCATCCAAAGCTGAAGAACATGCAAAATCGGAGTCACACAAGATGCAACTCGCTGACGGTGAGCCTAAGTCGAGTCCACCGAGGAACGATCCACCCGTTTCTACAGATCTTCCTGTTGTTACTGAAGAGATCGATTCGTTTGATACAGCTCAAGAGAAGGCTGGATCTGAGGAGAGTGATGAACATCAAGGAACTTCTGTCCTTGAGGTAGATCCAACGAAGGAAGCTATTGAGCCAGCTCATGTACCAGATAACTCGGAGCCAAATCTACCACAAGATCTCGGTGGAATCACCTCTACTGCTGCTCTGCATGTTGATGAAACTCCAACGGAATATGATGAATCTCTTTTGCCCTTGGTTCCGGTGAGGACAGAGAAAGGTGGAGATGAACCAAGTGAAGCTGAGTCCGAGTCGACTCAGAAAGACGAAGAAACAAAGGAAGATGAAGAAATCATTTCTGTCTACTCTGTCTCTGATGATGAAGCTGTCAAGAGAGGGAGGACGAAGCCTGTGTTTCAACGGTTGGGTTTGAGATCGTTCAAGAGACAAAAGTCGGAGACTTTTTAGTACACCAGTGGCTTCACCTTCTCAAAAAAGAAGCAGAGAGATCTCCAGCGAGTACATGATCCAGGAAGAGTTCCGAACAGACTTCTGGCTCAGTGCCTACATCACTTAAGGAAAGGTATGATCAGTTCCTTAAACGTAAGGTAATTGCTGAACGACTAGTGGATATGAAGGAAACCGATCAGTGGGGCTATCTAGCAGTGATTAGTAAAGGGTCAATGGAGTCTACTGTTACATCTATGGGTGTGTTTGTGGAACAAGTTGTGGCTGAGTTTTATGCAGGATTACCCAGTACAAAGACTGAGACAGATGCTGAGGAAGTAGAAGTCAGAGTTCGCAATCATCTATCATTGCTGCTCACAATTGGATTCCCTCTACACACAAGACACATGTGTCTCTAGACAGGGCCAAGTTGATTTACAAGATGGCTCATGGAATTCGTGTAGATGTGGGGAGGCTGTTCTTTAAACAAATCATGAGTTTTGGTGTGTACCAGCGCAATGATGCACGCTGGTTGATCTTCCCTCGTCTAATCATGGGGATTCTTCAAAAACAGCATCCAGTTCCATCTCTTCCTGGTGACAAGTTCAATCGTGCAGTTGCGTACAAGAAAGACAAGCGTGTGGGTGAAATTTATGAGCAATGTAAGAATAAGGGTAAAGCCAAGGAAGAGATCACGGGAAGAAAGTCAGCTCATACACCTAGTAAGCCATCTTCTTATCCAATGACTCCTGCTACAAGTTCAAGAACTGGTCCACGCAGAGTGTCGGTTTACGAGTTAGGGTCAATAGCGGTTCCTACGGGTTAGATCACCACAGCAGATCTGCAAGATGCTCTTCAGGACATAGCTCGAGCTCTTCAAGCCTTGACTGAGGCAGTTCAAGAGCTTCAGAACTCGGTGACAGGTTTTGTGATTTCTTAATTCTTTTCTCTTAATTCAGATATGACTATCATTTTCTTTGTGATTTTTAATCCGTGTGCTCACAAGCAGGGGGAGAAGATGAGAACTGAGGTTGGAGAGGACCTAAGATTGTGGGGAGAGCAATGTTATTTGCTTGTTTGTTTCTACTTCTGTTGTTGTTTTTGCTATTGCACCACTTGTTGCAATTGTATCATCTTTATTTCCAGACAATGCCAGTTTATGGGGGAGCTTGTATGTGTAATATCCGTTTTGGATACATATATTTGTTTGAACCCTTAATTAGGATAATATAAGTATGTTTCTTTGGATCCTGGTTTAGAAGTGCAATTTCTGTGTGTGTGGTTGTGGTAGTTTGTATGTCTCATGTTTCTTTGCCTCAAGTACTTATGAGACGACGAATTAAAAAGGGGGAGATTGTTGATGTAGAGACAAGATGGAGATGTAGCATAATAGAAGTAGTTCATAAAGTGCGACATGAACTAGGACAAGGGACACTTGACGTGTGAAAGGCGTATGGCGCGAACGATGCATTAAAGGAAGATTTAATGAAGAGTTAGAGAAAAAGGGAAGTCTTGAAGAAGAAGCAATCGATCATAAGAAGAATGGAAGATTGACTTATTCGTTGAAGAGAAAAGAATGGAAAGTTTCCATTAAGAAGACCAAGTAACCTAGGGTTTCCTCTGAAGTATAAATAGGAGGTTTAGGTCGTGTGTTAGCGTTAACACACAGAGAGAGCTTTTAGTAATAGACGTTTTTCAAGTCCGGAGAAGGAGAAGCAAAATCATCTAGGGGTTAGAAGCGTAAGTGGTTCAGAGACTGTCTTAGGTATGTGAACGAGTAGGCTAGTCAACAAGTCAAGGTTTGTCTTGAGCTTGATTGAAAGATTTCTTTTAAAAACTTGTATGTGTTTTTTAAAAGAATTAATCTATTCGTATTTCTTGAAAAGAATTATCCATGTGTTACTGTGTGTTCTAGTTTGTATAGCTCTTATTATCTTACACACACAAAATCTGTTACTGCCATCAAAGATGAAGCCAGATTTTTTTTTAAAAAAATAGAGCAATAGCTCACTCTTTTTCACCAATAAAAGATCCAAGATGAAGAACAAATCTATTGTTCCTGTAAGTATCCCAGATTTTTTTCCTGTTGGAAATTTTCACATTCATGTTTTTAACTTCATTATATTATTTATTTGTGGTTCCCCCTATCAGATTTCTAGAAATTTCTAAATAACATGCGTAATAGATCTACTCAATGTGCATATTCTGAATGGATAAGGTTGCAAAGTTTGCTAAAAGAAAAAAAAAAAAACGGTTGCTGTTATAAAATACATGTGAGGAATGCATCTGAAGCTTAATTATATTTGTGCTTGTATTATAATATTTGTTGATAGAAGAAGAAATATAACGAGAGATGAGAGAGAGGAAGATGTTCATCATCTGATTATTAAAACTTATCACTTACAAATGACCTACACTTCCTATTTATAGGCACAATGAGTCGGTGACTTAGGGGAGAAGTAATAATATAATAAGTTAATGGATAATCATCTAAAATCGTATTTTTACCACTCCCCTTTGATTATCCATTTTATATTACGTAGTGCCTCGTTAAAACCTTAGTTATGGAAAAACCCATTTGGCTAAAAACCATGAAAAAGGAAAACGAGTACACTGACGTAATCTCCCCCTGAGAAGTATAGACATAGTATTTTCTTCATAAGTCACGCAAATGTCGCATTCCAATACCGTAGACGTGTTTTTGGAACATCGTAGTAGGAAGGGACTTCGTAAATAAAACTGTGGGATTGTCACATGACTCTATATACTCGATATCCATTTCTTTATTTTTCTCGAGCTCCCGTATGTACGAGAAAAATTTTGGAGGCATATGCTTTGTTCTGTCGCTCTTGATATAGCCTTCTTTAAGTTGAGCAACACACGCCGAATTGTCTTCGAACATTTTCGTCGATTCTTTCCTATCAATTATTCCACTTGCTTCTTGTATGTGGTAACTCATTGATCTAAGCCACACACATTCTCGACAGGCTTCATGAAGTGCAATGGTTTCTGCATAATTTGAAGATGTTGCAACCAGAGTTTGCTTCTGTGAACGCCAAGAGATCGCTGTCCCACCAATTGTTAAAACATAGCCGGTTTGCGAACGAGCCTTATGAGGATCTGATAAGTATCTTGCATCTGCAAAAACAACCATACCAAACTCGGATTTTCTAAAGTACATTAATCCTAGGTCAACTGTACCTTGAAGGTAACGGAATATGTGTTTAATTCCGTTTCAATGTCTATGAGTAGGAGCCGAACTATTTCTTGCAAGAAGATTAGTGGCAAAGGCAATATCAGGTCTAGTACAGTTCGATAGATACAATAACCCACCGATAGCACTAATGTAAGGTACTTCTGGACCTAACATCTTTTCGCTATCTTCACAGGGTCTAAAAGGATCTCTCTCAACATTGAGAGTCCTATCAACCATTGGAGTACTCAAAGGAATTGCTTTGTCCATACGAAAGTATTTTAATAACCTTTTCGTATAATTTGATTGATGCACAAATATACCTTCTCGGAGATGCTCAATCTGGAGCCCAAGACAAAACCTTGTCTTTCCGAGATCTTTCATTTCGAACTCTTCTTTCATATGAGTTTGTGCATTATCAACTTTCTTTTGAGTTCCAATAATGTTCAGGTCATCAACATATACAGCAATCATCACAAAGCCAGATGACGATTTCTTTATAAAAACGCATGGACATATCGCATTATTTACATATCCTTTTCTCAAGAGATATTCACTTTAATCCGTAAAGTGATCGCTGTAACTTGACCGAAAAAATCTCCCTGGGTTTCTCTTTCAATGCCTCTGGCATTTTCAATCCTTTAGGGAGTCTCATGTATATATCATTATCCAATGATCCATACAAGTATGCAGTCACAACGTCCATAAGATGCATTTCAAGATTCTTTGACGTCGTAAGGCTCATCAAAAATCTAAACGTAACTGCATCCATTACCGGGGAATATGTTTCCTCAAAATCAATTCCCGGTCTCTGAGAAAAACCTTGGGCCACTAATCGGGCTTTATATCGTGTTACTTCATTCTTTTCATTTACTTTTCTCACGAATACCCACTTATACCCAACATGATTTATATTCTCAGGCGTTATGACTATAGGTCCAAAGACATTCCTTTTATTCAGGGAGACTAATTCAACTTCAATGGCCTTCTTCCACTCCTCCCAATCATGTCTTTTCATACATTCTAAAATGGACCTTGGATCAGGATCATCACTTTCGTGATCTATTTCTTTGGACACAGAAAAGGAGTAAATTCCATCAACATCTTTTATCTTATTTCTGATCCATAACTTTTCGTCTTGGGCGTAGTTGATGGAAATCTCATACTTTTATGTTCCCTCCTCGTCATCTGGATCCTTATCTTTATTTGGTTCTTCTTGAACCTTTTCATCTATGCCTTCTTTCAGACATTTTTCAGTATCGGGTTCTTCTAGAACCTTTCCTTTTTGCTCAACCAATTTCTTTTTCTTTTGAGGATTTTATCTTTAGAACCCACTGATCTCCCCCTATTTAACTGAACCCTAGGTTCATTTATTTTGTAACCATCAGTTTGTTCCCTAGGAACAACCACTCTTGATGAAACATTTTCAGCGGGTATATGTGACAAAGTCACATTTCTCGTATCTGTGAACGCATCTGGTAACTGGCTTGCCAAATTATGCAAATACACAATTTTCTGAATTTCCAGCTCTGTTTGATTCATAGGGGGCCATGTGTAACAACAACTGTGTACACCATATAATCTCTTTAGGAATTTCTCTAATTCCTCCCCCTAATGTTGGAAATACATGGCACTCAGCAAATCATGCCATAAATAAATCACCAGTTACTAGTTTAAGATACCTTATATACAGCTTGTTCTAACTCTTTTCAGAGTTTCTCTTTCCCAAGAATATCACTAATTCTCCCGGAACTACTAAATATCAAGATGCAAGTCTTTTGTCCTGCCAGACATATTAATATACTGTATCTTTTACAAATTTTCTCCAGTGACCTCGTAACAAGCCGCTTTTCGTACCTCAAGGTCATCTTTTAATCATTCGCCGGAGAAATATGCATCTTTCTGATGCTTGGACTTCCGGTCCAAAACTTTCTCGTTTTTCTAACGAGTTTCAAATTGATTGCCTTTGGCTAATCAATTCACTATACTCTCATACATAGAGGTAGATTTCAAGATCATTATTTATATAGCGCTTTTTCATATTTATTGTCGACAATCTATTTTCTCTTTGGTTCCATCTTCTTACTCGTACTGATATGGTTAATCGAGATCTTTTTATCATCATCGATGATTTACCCGGGTACGTGAATACAAATTAACCATATCAAACGGTCTCTCTAAGAGATTCATCCTCTATTCATATATTTGCTCCATTTCGAGGATTCTTTGGAACCAAAGTGGTCTATCACATATTTTGCGTGCCATAGACTCATATATCGTCCTTTTAGGACACATTTTCTTAATGCAGCCTTTTCAGCTGGAATATGAGATTTCAAAATGTCTGGCAGGCATTTTATAAATAGATTATCTTTCATAACTTTTATGATGATCCATATCTCATTCCATTCAGCTGTTCATATGCTTCCAGCAAACTTGCGATCATATTTATTCCATATACTTTATCCCTAAGTATATGACTCTATTCATGCCCAACTGCATGTTTATACCCGATCATGGGGATCATCTTACCTGATCAAGTTCTTTTCGAGTGCGAACATAATTTTTTCAATGTTTCACTCACTGAGATTCCTCTTTAATTCTCCCCCTCGAGATGATGACACTCCATGTCTAAAATCTCGTACTGAATCCCACTCTAGAACCAATAACATATTCAATATTCCCATTTGGAATGAATTATGTTTCAAATCCTTTATAGTAAGATCCTGAAATTGGGTCTGTTTAAAGCAATCACCTCCAGCGAACTTGTTTGATGATTCACCTCCCATAATGGTTTCTTTATTTTCTTTAAGACATGCTATATGTGAAAAACTTTAGGTTTTTCATTTCACAATAATGCTATAACATTATTGAAGATGGCTATATATTAGTAAACTTTTAGGTTTACCACCATTTATGCTTATGCCATCTTTTTCTTATGCATGTCTCTCCATCTTCTGGAGTCCATTATAATTTAATAAAATATTTATTTGGAGAGAAGGAAAATATAATTTACCTTCACGGACCATGTACGATGATCCACTATCTACCAAGTATATCTATCTCCATCTTGTAACTCCAAATCTTATTAAGGAAAACAATTCTCATCTCGCATCGATATTTCCATTTTTATTTTCTGGATTATCAAGAAATCATATCAAGATGAGTATTCAAGCCATGAAAAGATGGTCTGGGCTCATAAGAGATGAAGTTTATTTCACTTTCTTTCTCTTTTCTCTTCTGGAATTCTCTATACAGATTGACTATATATTTTGGCGTACGATAACCATGTACCCAATTCCTGTTCATGCCATATCTGCAGCAAACCTTTTATGTTTCTTTTTTATCACCCGACCATTTTCATTTGCGTGGAAGTTCTCATTATTTCTTAGGGACGGAATATTCTTCCCCGTCCTCTTCTACGACCATATTTGTGGTTTCAAACACATCTACACCCTTGTCCTTTTCTAGTAGGACTTACTTGATGGTTTAGTATCATGATTTTCATTTTCAAGGAGGATTTACATCAACTCTAACTATTTAATAAATCATTTCTTTTAAGGATTTAATTACTCAAAGATCTTCTAATCTTTTCTTTCAAAGATTTATTTACTTAAAGATCTTTCAATCCTTTCTTTCAAGGATTTAATTATTCAAAGATCTTTTGATCATTTTCTCATGATACACTTTATCTTATAAACCATCATCAAAGTGGTGTAATATATCATGGCTTTCTTTTCTCATCTGATATAGTTTATATCGATGGTATCTCAAAGCTCGTTTTCTCTCAGATGTACCTTTACACCCACTGCCAAAGTCTATAATTATTTCTCTCAATATCAAGGGCATTTACTCCGAGCTTTTGTTAAATTTGACATGATAACTTTATTCATATAATAATATATAAAATATATTATAAAGGCGGGAATTTAAATGCATAATTTAAATGCAGAAATTAAAAGCATAATATAAAAGCAGAAATTAAATTGCAGTATTTAAAGAACATAAATAAAACTGGAGGCTTAGCCTTCCAAATGATCCGAGGAGACATAGTCTACCATGTTGATCACTTTTATCAAGGTTTGAGGAGACATAGTCTGCCATATTAACCTTTTCTTTTTATTTCAAGATCCGAGGTGATATAGTCATCCATTTTGATCTTTTTATTCACGGAAGCAAAGCCTATCACGTGTTTCTCTGATCGTGACGGCATAGCCATCTTATCAATCAGTCGGGGAAGGCAACGCCTATCATCCCGAAAAATAAACGGAGAAGGCCTAGCTTCTTACTCTGAAAAAAATAATAAAATTACAATAATAAAAATTATTGAAATACATAAATTAAACAATACCTCATCGGTATAACCTTGTTTAATATAGGACCAGAGCTTCGTGCTGATAACGTGTTATAAAATACATGTGAGGAATACATCTGAAGCTTAATTATATTTATGCTTGTATTATAATATTTGTTGATAGAAGAAGAAATATAACGAGAGATGAGAGAGAGGAAGATGTTCATCATATGATTATTAAAACTTATCACTTACAAATGACCTCTATTTATAGGAAGAATGAGTCGGTGACTTAGGGAAGAAGTAATAATACAATAAATTAATGGATAATCATCTAAAATCTTATCTTTTAACAGTTGCAGAGTTATTTGGACCGGCCATTTTTGAAGCCTCCAAATTTAAAATATTTTTTATAGGAGTTAATTAATGAAAAGAAACATTCATCAAAGCTCACAAGAACTTACACTCTGACTCACAGTTACATAACCACTAAATTAACTTTAGCTATATCTCAATCCATCAATAACTCTCAAGTAAGTGATATAGTCTCCCCCACGTACTAGGGTTTCGTTTTACAAGACAGATGTAAGTTTGTTTGTATGTGTTTCACCAGTTGCGAGGATGGGCATATAAGTTATTCAGGGACAAAGTAGTGGCCGAGTGGAAGAAAGTGAAAGATAAAATGTCGCTTCATGTCCATTACCACATTAGCGGAGGTCACATCCTTTTGGATCTCATTGCTAAGCTTCGATACTACATTTTTCGCAAAGAATTACAACGTCGTAAATTTTTGGATTTATTAGCAATGGTACTTTTTTAAACATGATATGGTAATTGTCTAGTGGTTGTTTGAATTTATTACTGATGATATTTTTTTAATATGATATGGTAATAGTCTAGTGGTTGTGGAAGTTTATGTAACTATGTGGTATATTAATAATATTTGACCTGTTGGTTTAAAGGTATCAAAAGCTTTTATTCATGGAGATGGGTACATGTTGATTAACTATCCTGAGCTACAAGAATCTCCTATTTGAGTTTATTTCCATTCCGACATCAAAGAGTACAACAAGGTCGAACGTTGGGGACCGCTTTGGGAGGTAACACAACACCACCACCACGATGGAAACAGAAACCACAAAAATGTGAAACTCTCCCTGACCCACTATGTCCAAGTTGTTAAGTTAGATGGGATTCCAACCTAAAATCAAATGGTGAGAAGTGGATTGGTCCATCTATCTTATATACTATTTAAGATTTCTTCCAATACCGATGTGGGGCATTTGTCCCTAATACGTCCCATCGAGATGATGGCTCTTGAGCATCAAGCTAGGAATGTTTGGACAAGAATCGATGGGGTGACTTTGGGCTGGATCGATAATGGATCGGGTTGAATTGTTTGGATCGTGGGTTATGATACCAAGTTAAGCTAGATGGACTTCCAATTTAAAACCAATTGGTGATACGTGGATTGGCCTATCTATTTTATATATTGCTTAGGATCTTTTCTAACTACCAATCTGGGACATTTATCCCTAATATGCCCATTCGAGATGATAGCTCTGTGAACGCTAATTTTGGAATGTTTGGGCAACGATCGATGGGTTATCTTTAGGTCAGATCAATGAGGATTGGGTTGGACTTTGTGGATCGAAGGTTATGATACCGTATTAAGTTAGTTGGACTTCCAACATAAACCTAATTATTGATAAGTGAATTGGCCTATTTATCTTATATACTACTTAAGATCCTTTCTAATTACTGATGTGAGACCTTTGTCGTATTAGGATGACTGAAAATGTTGCTTTCCGTCAGTTAGCACGATCCCGTGGTAGCATTGTCATTATCATCAACATAGCAGAGCGGATGAAAATGAGAATGTCTTGGGTGTCAAGTTAGTGATTTCTATGCCTAATTCTAAGAGACTGAAGTAATAGATCTCAAAGATTGTATACATTTTTATATTTGGTGGCTAGGAAAGTTAGATGGAAGATGAAATTTTAATTGTTTAGTGTTAATGGTAAATAAAAATGGTATAACATAAGTCTTGCAAGTTTCATCTGTATTAGTAATCTTTATAGTCTGATAATGCTTACTGTTTTTCAATACTACAAGATCCAACAGAAAGAAAGAACCAATCTATTATTCATGTAATAATCTAACGACTTGGTAACTCCGTTTCTTAATTTCGAATTCTAAGTGTTCTTGTTTTTTTTGTGGCTTGTATTTTAAAACTATTAAATGATATCATCTGTCATTTCATATTTATTATTTTGGTCATGTTTTAGAGTCTTATTATGATCAGGACAAAATGATTTTGAGAAGTATATGTTAAAAGTTGTAATAATTTTTGAACCTAATAACCGTTCGCAGAAAAAAAATGAGAAAGGGACTTAATAATCAGCGCATGTCGTTAAACATTACACATAGCAAAGCCTTTTTATTATTATTATTTGTAACTAGATGTCTATATGTCTAGGCCTGGGCATGGAGCAAGTGCCCGGCATTTTTAGGAACTTGCTATCCAATGTGGGATGCGATTGAGGTTAAGACCTTCAAAGTTTGACATTCTTAACAGTTTGTTTTTTCAATCAGATCTCAAAGTGAACATTAAGCTCTTACAGTTCTCAAAATTAATATTCACTTCCTATTCTTTTCTTTTATTTTTGTTTAAAAGTGTCGTAAACAAGGTTGATTGATAAAAACTTTTGTTTTAGGCTTTGAATTTATAATTATGGCTAAAATATTTGGCAGTTGAAACTTTAGATGTTAGTTTATTTTCCATCAAAACAACTTAGTAGTTAAAACTGTAGAAATTTTGAATAATAATTTTAAATACTTTATTTAAAATATAAAGTTATATTAGTACGATATGGATCTCAAATGAACAAGAAAAAAATATCAATGATTATTTTGTTAATCCGAACTTTTAATAAAATTATTAAAAATTTTAAATAAAAGCTTAAGTTATGAAGGGGAAGAAAAGAAAAAGGTTTAGAGAAAAATAAAAAAGTAGAAAAAATGGTAAAAATTATGTATTGTTGGCTTTGAAAAAAAAACATAAAAAGAAGAGAGAGAAACTTATACGATTTTAGACACTTTAAAATCATTATTTTTTAGAAAAATTTTGATTGGTAAAAAATGGTATTGGAAACTTTCTAATTCCACACACTCTTCAAAGTCCTAACACCAATCGGACCATATTTTTTTTTTTTTTACAAATGATTTTTCTTCTCCCATCAAACATCATAATCTTTATACAAATCTATATAAAGTGGTCAATTTACGCTACATGCGAGATACATTTCTTTTATTTTTTATATTAAGAATCTATTTTATCAAATGAATCGTTAATATGCTAATCTAACTGTAAAAATTGGTTTGTAATTAAAGTTGTAGTTGTTTACTTGTGGCAAATTTGAGTCACTAGATAAAGCGGTTAAGAATGAAATTCATCTTTTGTATCATATTTGCTTTTTTGTAGTTGTGATATATTATTTAAGTAAGTGTTATTCTTGATTGGCAAAGAACATAATGGTTTGGCTTAAAATGTCATAATCTTGTAGACATTGTTGTTTTGACTTTTGAGCCACTTTGTTAAGGATTGGTGATAATCGAGGAATGATATCTCCTAGGATTTTTGTAAGGAGGTTTTCGATGTTACAGAACGGCTGATTTACATTTATTTTGAAAGATTGATTTTGGAAGAGATTGTTGGATTGTAGTGGACGCCGCTAACCTTTTATCCTTTTATGTATGTGTAAACGGCACAAAGCGTTTCTGTTGAATTATGTGTGAATTAATGAAAATATTTATTGAGAATGGTAATTTAGTGGTTATATTATAGGTTAGCGTAAGTGGATTTTAGTTAATGCATCAAATATTTACTAGAAAACTGAGCAAAATTGCTCGTAATTGTTAAATTTGAAACTTGAACATATTGTTATTTCCGTTTGTTTTTAATTTCTATTATCATGATGATTTGGCTTGGGAAAAGTTAAACAGATTATTGTCGTGGATCTTTGATTTATATGATAAGTTTTGATATATATATATATATACTAGGTGATTTTCCCGTGCTCATGCACGGCTATGAATATTCATAAAAATAAAATTTTATAATAATTGATTGATATTTAGTTTTATTTTTGAATAAATTTATATGTATAATTTATATTAATAAATATTATATATTATATTATTTGAATTATACATATGACTTTGGATATATTATTGTCGGTTTAATTATTTTTTGGATCAATAGTTGGTTTGGTTATCAATTTGGTATATTGGATAATATATATTTTCCAAATTCAGTTATAATATTTTTTATTCTAAATATAATAAAACTTTGATTAATTTTCTTATTTTTCGGTTGGTTATTGTCTTTAATATGTAAATATACTATAGTTAAATTATGTATATATACCATAGTTAAAATAAAATAAATAATAAGCTGAAGTGTTTGATTCACAATTACATAAATGAATATAATGATAATATATTGAAGTCTCATGAATTTATATAAATTCTACAAAAGAATTAAATTGTAATTGGTTAATATTTTCTTTTTCTTTTTAATATGCTTCGAGTCAACCTCTTATATGTATAAAATTAAATAGATGATTATTATTATTCTGATTATTATTATTATTATTATTTCTTATAAAATTATATGCTTTTATTGTAGTTAGGTATTTAATTTTGGATATAAATTAGATTAGTCGAGTCATTCATTTTGTGAGTATATTGAGTTAAATATATTTTTAAATTAAAATTGAAGTATAATTACTTTTCATTTTAGTTAAGTCCAATCAAATTAGTTTTATTTATCGCTTAAATATACATGTATTTTCATAATATTTATAAAATTATATGTTGATTTCTAAAAATATTAGAAAATAAAGTGTAACTGATAAATTTTTGAATGTTCATAAACATATATATTTTTATTATTTTGAAAATATATTTTATGTTATTTAAAAATATATATTAATGGGGATATTACTATTTTGTGAACTTTCCTTTTTAATAAAATCATATTATATACATATATTTTCGTTTTAAATTTGTTTTAAAATTTTAGAAATAATTCTTTTTTATTATTATATATTATTTGGAAAAAGGTAAAAAAAATTATATAAAAAATAATAATAAACTTAAAATCTAACAATTCATTAAGGGTATCTATGTAATCAACCATCGTGAGAGTTAACGTGAGCGCGACACATAGGAAACTGACTTCTCAAATAATATTATAGAGATATAAATAAATATATATATATATATATATATATTAAAAAGATATTAACATAATCAAATTTATTAATTATGTTTTATTTTTAAAAATATGTAGTATTTTCTTGTTTATGATGTACCTTTGTGTATTTTTCGATTTCTTCACACACGTAAATCTTAAAAGATTATTAATAACATATTATAGTTATTTTAAAAAAAATAATATATTTAAATTGCAAAATTATTAAAATTAGATATTTGAATGAGGTGACATTATGAAGAGGATATAATAATTGTTATTGAATTTATGCATCTTTCATTATTTTAAAATATTAAAAATATAAATATATCAGTATAACTAATTTATTAATTTTTATATAATAAAAATGTGTATGGAAATTTATTTATGACTATAAAAATTATAAATATTTTTGTTAAATAAATTATTTATTATAAAAATATTACGAATAATTTAATGTAGGAGCTTGAAATATGTGGTAGATTATATAATTCAAAATTCTGATGATATTTAGCGTTCTATTTTTTTTTTAATAAGTTCAAAATGGAATAGTATGTTTTTTTAATCTAATACATTAGTTGTATAAGTTAAGAGAAATTGAAATTCGATTATAGCATGAGTGTATGTATGCAAAATAAACTAATTGATTATAGATACTTAGAAGAAAAAAAGATTATAGATACATAGTTGTCAAAAATGAATCACATAGGTATAAATACAATACATGAAAAATGAAATAACTTCATCCCGAATTCTCATCAAGCGGACTTTGACGGTAGTTCTACTATGTCCTGCCTTTAAGTCGGCGAGTGGATGAAAGAGTTCGCCATCCCAAATTGATGGGTTTGTGAAGACTAAAACGAATTAGAAGAAGAACGTGATCAACTGCACAGAATAGAAGTCGCTTATTTATAAGTGTGAATTCGCAAGCTTTTACATTAGAGTTGAGAGATTAAAGGAGCCAATACGATCACATGTCGTCCAGAAGTTAGTTCAACACTTTTGGAAGCTGGAAATGACAAACGGAAAAACCGATATAGCAATTATTCTCGCAGCATGCTAGTCCAAACATCAACACTAACTCGAGAATCTACAGATACATAGGCAACAATGATCACAGTTATATAAGCAGAGAAAAAAAAAGAATCTAATCTATCAGATATAAATACTTTCTTCTTACCTTATATGGAAGCCTTTGGTGGCTTGCATATTTACAACAATAGTATAATGAATGTCACACTTGTCAACAACTGTGCAAGTTTCCTAAATAACAGTGACAAACATAAAGGTAAGCCAACGAATAAACATATTTCTACAGAGATTTGGTTTTGTGCAGTTGCTAAATCTTCAGAGAGTGCAGACATTTAAACAATCACCAACAAACACATAAGATTTAAAACTCATAGAGAGAATAGCGCAAAACTCAAACTTTATAGGAAAATATTATATTGACAGAGGAATAAAATGATTGACTCATTGACTAAACAAAGATTCACTTTCAATCTCTCACAGATAAGAGACACAAGTTATACATCAATGTATCATCGCTACTCACTATATGATTTGGAGAACCAAACAACGATTCACTTTATCTCAAATTTCAATAATGAATTTACATTTTCACCTACCCAAAATAAGCACAACATCAGGGTTTTCTCCGAGCATGGAAAGAAATAAACAACCAATGATTCAAGAGAAATGATCTTGAGAAAAAGCTCACTTTTGGCAGTAGAGACATCATTGCGGTGAACATGAGAAATCCATAAACCAAATTAAAAACATTTTACCAACCGCCATGAACCCATAATTTTCTTCACATGCTTCTTCTTTATCTTCATTCGAGACCATCATCTTAATAACAGATCCAGAGCCCAAACTTCCACCGTTGATTCCATCGGAGATGAAATCGGTAGAATATGTACGGCAACAAATTGAGCGTAAACTGATGAAGTGAAGAAGAGAAAGAAGAAGAGACCATCAAAGATCGAAGGAGACGATGAAGATGAACCTTAGATAACAAAGTTTCCATCCATTGTGAAAAATCTGTTGAAGGTGAGAATGTTGGTTTTTTAATTATATTAATAATAATAGTTAAAATCCATATCATTTGTAAAAGTCAACAAAAATTCAAATAAAATAAAAGATTGTTATAAATGAACTTAAAATATTCAACAAATGAGAAGATGACAAGTGTAATTTTTTGTCCATATGGAGAGAAAAACTCTATTTATTATATAAGATACCATGAATTTTTTTATGAATAAATCATCTACCTTTTTCCTCGTTATTTTAAGGATTTTAAATGTAAAAATCCTGAGTTAAGTTTATTTTGGGTAAAAACCCCTCAATTGAAGATATAACGCATAAAACCCCTCAAGTTCTGTTTTATTTTTTAATAAATCAACCTCTCCATTAACATTCCCATCAAAAGCTGTATTTGTCATTATGTCTACTACGTAGCGTTTCATTAATGACCAAAGCATCACTGTTTTTTTGTATCTCTTCTTCATCTCTGTTTTTGTTGGTGACATTGGGTCAAATTATAATTTTGTAATTTGTTTGTAGAAATTTTGTTAGTTGTTCCTCAAAATGAAACAGCAAAACTGGAATCATATATTTAAATTAAGTTATTAGAGTACACAAACAAAAGATTCTAATATAATCAGGGTTCCCTGTAAAAGTAGAGTAACATAGTTTACTACAAAATATGAACTTAGCTTTCCAGCGTGAGTCTCTTGACTTTTGTCTTTTGATTTGAAAAACAAGAACTTAGGTTCTCTGTTTGATAAAAAAAAAAGAACTTAGGTTCTCTCTACCAACTCTCTCACCATCTCTCAAACTGAGTGTTTCACCCGACTCTCTCACCCTCTCTTGAACTATACCTCACTTGAATTAGGGTTCATAGCTTACAAAGTGTCGACAATTTGGGGATTTTAGAAGACATGGATTTTTTTTAATAGAAGAAGGGCTAACTCTACGATGTTTACAGAAAACAAACGTGTTGTTTATTAACAAATTTTGTAAATTTAGGAACTAATTAAAACGCAACGCTTAATACTGATGGGACTGTTAACGGAGGGATCAATTCATTTAAAAACATAACATGAGGGGTTTATGTGTTAAATCTTTAATTGAAGGGTTTTTACCCAAAAGAAACTTAATTGAAGGATGTTTTCATTAAAAATCCTTATTTTAAGATCCATATTGTCTACCGTTTTTTCAAAATTTTATTATTAATCTGAATATTTATTTTAAAAAAATTATTAACTGATATTAAAAATTTGATAAATTTATAACCTAATGCATATATAAAGTGGAAGTATCATTAAAATTAAAATAAATATTATTTTTAATAAGTTGATGAAATAGCATAAATCTTATTTTAAATAACAAATCTTCATGTATAAATAACAAATTTCATTTTTATGGCTTTTACTACTAGTCATAGTTTTAAAACCAAAATCTCAATAGTCAAAGATCTAAAGAAGAACAGTATCACCTAAATTGGTTCCAAAATCAAGGAGAAAACATAAATTATTGAGAAGTGATTAATCATCGTCATTAATCACTTCGATCACTGATTATAATCTTATTTTAAATTTAATAAAAATTAAATTCGTTTGTTACAATTTCAAATTTTTACAATAAACAAATAAAATATATTGTTGATTAATTAGATTAATTTTATTTTTTAAATTTTCTAATATATCTTATGGACTTGTATAAATAAAAAATAGAAATGAATCATATATATATATATATATATTTATTTATTTATTTATAACATTTACAGATTCTAAAGATTTGGATACTAATCAAGCTTTTAAAATTTTCTAAAGTAAAATCTTTACAGCCATAACTCTAAAGTCAAAGTCTAAAGTGAAAATACTCTATATCAATTACTTATAATTTTTTTTGAATACTTTTAAATTACTTTACTTACTTCATTACTTGCTTTTATCTTTTATTTGACTTGGTGTGATACTCATCTTCTCAATTAGTTTAACTTATTTTTCTTGACTACTTGAAATAAAACATGAAATACTCGAAATCCAAAAACAACTTCATATACACATACAACTTCCAAGCATAACTTAGTTTGATACTCATCTTCTCAATTATTTAACCTATTTTTCTTGACTACTGGAAATAAAACATGAAATACTTGTAATCCAAAAGACAATTTCATTACACATACAACTTTCAAACATAAGTTATTAGGACTACTAGATTCTTAAACCGCGCGTAGCGCGGTTGATATTTTGTGTTGTTTTTTGTATTTATTTTTAAAAATTTGTTAACTTTATGTAATTTTATTTATTGAACTCCATTTTTTTGTCCCAAAATTTGACGTGTTACTTGTAATTTTAAAATTTATAACTTTGCATATTTATCTATTCCTTTAAAATAGTGGTCTGTTATTTGGATGATTGGATCATTGTGATCTGACAATTTTCTATTATTTAAATATATTTTTCTATATACTACGCGGGGATTTACACATTTAAACCGAATGTTTTTAATATGTTCTGCATAGTTTTTGTAGTACAGAGTTTTCTATTTTTATTTTTTAGTTTTGAAAAAGGCTTAAGTTTTTATTTTAGTTTCTCTAATGTATCATGTATTATGTGTTGTAAAATAGGTTTCCATAATACGAAACCAAAAAATAATAACATGATTAACACAATAAAGATGAGAATGTAATGTATGTTTATTTTATTTCTTTTTGCAAACTAAATAATACATCTAAAATTTAACTATTTTAGTTGTGAATGATCAAAATTTTGTCACGAAAAAATACATCAGTATTTTTTTTTATCTAATAACACAAGTAGAATATTATTTTAAGTTCACATCATCATTTTGAAATCTGTTGTTGAAGACCAATTGGAATGAAACCATTTTTCAAATATGGCTAATGTAATTACATTTAGTAATTTATAACATTACATGAATTAGAAATGTGTAAAATATAATATTATATAGTTGTCTAGTATTTTGAACTCTAGGGTAATTGTTTTTTTTTGTTCTTTTTCTACTGCATGGACGTTGTTTCCATAGTTTTGTGCTATTATTTAATTTTGATAAAAGTAGAATAAATAAGTTTCAATTTTGTTTTTGACCTCCATAAACTGAGATATGACTGCAGATCAAACGTTTGTTCATTAAAACATGAAAGAGTAGTATATAAACCGATATGTATGAAAAATTATTTTAGTAGAATAAATAAGTTTCAATTTTTTTTTTGACCTCTATAAACTGAGATATGACTACAAATCAAACGTTTGTTAATTTAAATACATGAAAAGTAGTATATAAACCAATATATATGAGGAATTATTTTTAAATTGTTAAAATGTGTAATTGTGTATACAGAAATATAATATTAAAATTTTAAATATAACAGTAAATATGTAATTAATTTTAACTATTAATATATTTTTAGATAATAATAATAATAGATACAAAAATATAATAAGTTTGCAAAGACCTTCATATTCGTTGAGCTAGGCATATATAGAGATTTTTTCTGGTTTGGGGACATCACTTTGCAACTCTCAAGTCTCAAATGTGTTGCCTCTATCGTGAAGGAAAGTTTGACCTAAGCCACACCAATTTAGTCTCGACCTCCGTCGACTAACTCATTTTTTCTATACCAAACACATTAACACACCATTTGTATTTGTTTATATGTAACTCCATTTATACTTTACACATAATATATATACATTAACTGTTTTATTAAATGCATCTACATTTATCCTCATACATGGAGTTACAATGGAAGCTGAAACGTCATCGTCTCTCATCTTGCAAGGATCAACGAAGGGAATTAAGTTATAAAAAGTAGAGGATAAATAGTGACATGGCAAGAAAATTATATTTCATTGGCTGATTTAATTTGCTGAGGTAGATATGTTCAATGGAGCTTATATCTTCATTTTAGTATAGTAAGATAAGATATATATAAACTCCAGATTTTTCATTGGGCTAAATGAAATTGGTACTAGCCCAATAGTTTAATTTTGTTGAACTTCAATTCAAATTTCATATCTTATATATTAAGACATAAGTCATAACCTTGATTCATGTGTGATTTTTTTTTTTAAAATGGACTATTCTTTAGAAAAATTATCAAAATGATCAAATGTTACATAATTTAATGACAATATCTTTGAATATCTTTATTTTCTGTTTGAAATACAAATGAATAAATCCAACAAAATATTTTAAGAATCTTTCTAAATTGTATTTCTGTAAATCAATGAATTTAAATTATAATTATTATTATAAAATATTAGTAAAAATTATTATCTTATTTATAAATGAATTTAAAATTACCAAAAATATTTATAATTATATTTTAATGAGAAATTGTTGAAATTTAGCAAATACTAATTTAAAAAATTTAAATATATTATGTTATAAACAAATACTGAAATTATATTTCAAATATACAAAATTATTATATATTTATCTATCTATACTATTAAAATAATTCATGAGTTATTTCATGTGTAAATTTTTTATTTGGACCATTCTTTAAAACAATTATCAAATTTTACATAATTTAACTATAAACCCACCCCATATATTTATCTTTTATTTGAAATACAAATGTTTTTGTTTAAGAAATTAAATTTAATCTAGATAGCACTATATATTCCTAAAATCTAAAGAAAAAAACTATATACTAGAGTTTGATCCACACATATTTTTCTTTTTATAAATATAAAACTTTGCTATTATTATAAAAAATGATTTAAATTTTATGTTATATTTTATACATTTAATGTTATATGTTAATGATAATTTATATTTTCATGTTGTGTTTAAAAATGATATTTTAATATCTATCACTTTAATATTTTTGATATTTTATAAGTAAATATATTGTTATATATTGATAATTGTTTTTATAAACTATACATAAAAAAAAAAACCCGCACGGTTGTTCGGATCAAAATCTAGTTGATACTTAAATATACAATTGTTTTAGTTGTAATGAAAATGCAATACATATATTTTTATTGAACTAACAAAATAATACCAAATATTAAATAACCCAAATAATATATATAACAATTAATGGCCAACAAATAACGAAGCAAATATACACTGGATATTAAACTGGATATCAAGTAAGTGTGTCCAGCCCCATATATGGAGGAGATTTTGTTGGTAATAACTCTAAGTCGTTCTGGTTCTGTTACTGAAAACCTGGCCAATACCCGTGGGTTGGTTGAAAATGATAGAAAAGCTCATCTTAAAGCAAAAAGAAATCTCCATTCTACACTCTTTGGTGTAGTAAACATTATTATATATACACAGATAAATGCAATCTACAAACCAGTGAAGAAAAATCTAAAAGAACCCCAGACCACACTAAAAACTTCACTAATATTACTGCATCCACAAGATAAAAATACTACAAAATCTATGGGAGGTTTGGTTAGGACGACTAACTAAGACGCGGATGAGTATTATCTTCTTCGCCGGAGATTGGAAATAATCATCTAAAGATTCACCGGATTGTTGTTCTACCAAAAGTCAACGCCCCTATTTTGCTCTCCCTGCTCTGAGAATTTAAAAAGAGAATGGGGTCATCTACATTGTGATTAAAGGTTTAAGGAAACAGACCATGTTCTTTACCTGAGATTTTGGGGAAGGGAAGACATTCCAGAACCTTAAGGTTTCATCTCCTGCTCCTGTCACGATCGTCTGGCAACAAACAAGACAAGTATGTTGATGCAAGTGTAGATAAACAAACAAAATATGAATTATGTAAATGGCTAAACCTGTCCATCTGGTGAAACAGCAAGATACAGAACACGGAACGTGTGTCCCGTCAGAGTTGCTAACTGTAAGATAAAATAACATTTTCAGTTCTTTAAAACTCCGCAAAAGTCAACAAGAAACTGAAAATAAACAAGACAGCAACACTCTTACTTTAGTCATGGTTGGATATTTCCAAACAACGATTTGGTTTTGGGAATATCCGTGCGTGCTCACAAGCTCATTCACGTTCTTAGACCAAGCCAAATTACACACCTGAATACAATACGATGTGAAGTGTTGTTCGGTTTTTAATAAAAGCCAGCATAACCAAGGTTACCTGACTACTGGTGTCTACGCAATTTAAATGAGTGTTCGTCGTTGTGTTCCAGAAACGGATACATCTATCAGCAGTGCCACCACCTGAAGCAAGAAGTCCGTGGAGATGAGGAGACCACGCAATGGCTTTAACCGCTGCTGTGTGTTCACAGTATCTCAAAACCGGTTGTGTTGAGTGTTGGTTCCATACAAGAAGCTGCAAGATCACTATAATCATTAACCATGTTCCCAAAAATTGATGCCTTCTTACACACAAAGAATGAAGATTATATAATTTACCTTATTGTCGTTTCCGCCTGATGCTAGCTCGCGGTTGTCATAAGACCATTTGAGTCCACAGACTTCGGATTTGTGACCCGTTAGTTTACTGACATGATCTTCTTGACACCGTATGTCTCTCTGAAGTATGCTCTTGTCTCTGCTACCAGAAGACAAAACTGATGAGCTCCATGCTAAGGCTCCAACTCGTAGTCGATGACCTTCCATCGTTCTTATTCTCCTGCAGCGCAACGCATCCCAAATCTAATGAAAGTATAAAACAGTAAGAGTAAGTCCTCCACAAGCCATTTGTCATAGACTCCAAGAGACAAATGTATTTTGTTTCTAACTTACCTCTACAGTTCCGCTACTAGTTCCAATCGCCAAATGTGTACCACGCAGTGCCCAACTGACTGAGCAAACGCTCTCGTCGTCCCCGATATCACATAACTTAGTTACCTGCAAACAGAAGCAAGGGATTCTAAGTCTAAAACTCTTGAACACTCTTTAAGAAAAGAAATGAGTCAGGAAGAAAAGAAAAGCTCACCTTGCTAGTACAAGCATTCCACAAATAGACGCAGTTGGCTAATCCCACTGCTAGAACGTTTTGTGCCGACCAATCCACTAGATTCAAGTAAAAATCATCTTGCAGAGCCGGTGCATCCAATACCTAACAACAACAACATCCACAGGACAAATTCAATATCAGAACAAATCTACAAATGTAATGAATGGATAAAGAGTAGGCACTACACACATTCTTCAAATACAGTTCACCACAACACTAGCAGAGACTTCACAATGATCTCACACATAAATACACTCAAAGAGATTAATTTTTAGGAACACAATGAAGAATCGCACGTCTCAAACACCAACAGTAAAAAAACCCCATCAAATAAAAACAAAAATTCACACTAATACCTAACAACAAAACATCCACAGGACAAATGCAGTATGAGGTATAATTTACATTTGTAATCATTCAACAAAGAGTAGCCATTACACAATCTTCATGAAATTTCACGAGCACAATCAAGAAACTCAAGTCTCATAAACAAAATGCAACATTAGGAAAAATCTACATTTTGACTCACAGAACAAGGAGTAGCCATTACACACATTCATCAAAAACGTCTACTACAACACTAGCAGAGATTTTACAAAGATCTCAAAGATAAATACACTCAAAGAGATAACATTTCATAATCACAAGTCTCAAACACCACAAAATACACTAATCAAAGATTTAACTACAACACTAGCAGAGACTTCACAAAACTTTCACACATAAATAAACTCAAACACCAACAATACACAAACCCATCCAAGAAAACACATAAATTCACACTAGCAACCCTAAAAGCTCAAAACTTTCAAGAACCCTAACCTTATAAGCCGACTTGAGAATGTTCCTAGTTGCCTTCACAGGGCTACGGCTAACACCAGGAGACTCTTCATCATCACCAGACCCACCAAACGGCGAGAAAGAGTTAACCGGCCTCTGCGTCTCCGTCTTATACCGGAAAATATTCCTGGAGGGAGAGAAGAACCCAGTAACGATATCCCTCTTCTCGGGCGTCTCCGGTCCGAAAAGCGCGGTCCTGAGCATACCGGCGTAAGAACCGGGCCCATCTTCTTTATTAGGGGACGGTTCGAGGCCGAAGAGAGCGAAGTTAGAACCGGATCTACTGGGAATAAAGCGGTCGGAGTAGATTGGTTTGGAGGGAGAGTGGTAATGGTCGGAATGGATTAAACGGTTGATTCGTTGGGTCTCGAGTGAGACCGTGGGGCGATTCATTGAGAGTGGGAGGTTTAGCTGAGAAGAAGAGGGCTTCTTTGGAAGATCTTCTTCTTCAACCTCCATGCTTGATTTGATTCTCTTGCTGCTTCTTTCCTCCAGGGTTTCAGATTTGCGCTTATCTTTTTTTTTTTTTCCCGGGAAATTCTTGAGGGCAACAGAAAGGGTCTAAGGGAAATTTGGTGCGAAAACAGGGGCGTGATCAGATGTGGTAGGGTGTATAGTTTGTCGGGTAGTATTTTAGTTTGTATTTATGGACCGTTTAATTCGGGGCCTCTTTGGTAGTTTATAGCCCAATGATTGTTTGCTAATAAGTCTACGAGTGGTTTAATCAAAATTCATTATATTCAAGTAAAAAAAAAAGAGAATAACAATTAAAAATACTTTATTTTTAATAGAGAACCATAAAATGTTACATTTCCAAATTTTTCTAGTTACTATTTTTTTTTTGGACGAAATATTCAATCAAATCGTTTAAAAATATTTCATCAAAGGTTTGTGAATAACTAACGTAAAATGTCCTGTTTTTTTTTTTTGTTAATAATCCTTAAATTAACTGCATATGAATGATTTTCCTTTTTTCAAATTTCTAAAAAACTTCAAATTCTTTCGAGATTTTTAGAAGATTTCTTTTTAGTTTTAAAAAGAAATTTTCATGTCTAACTTTTCAATAAGGCTATATATATAAGTTAGTTCTGTCTTGAACTTAGAAAAATAAAGATAAAAAGAACAAGTTTTCGCACTACAAGAAAACGCTGTCTTTTAATAGGACGGGTTTTCCTCGTTATTTCCTAGTAAATGGCCATTTACTAGGAAATAGCGAGGAAACGTGTTTCGTCGAAAGACGTTCATCGTAAAGCCTATTTTCCTCGTAATTGCCAAGCTAATTTACGAGGAAAATTTTCCTCGTAAAGCCGTGGAAAAGGTCTCCTCGTAATCTCCACGTAGGCTTTCCTCGTAAGAGCATAGTAAAATATTTCCTCGTAACCTCGTAATAGATTCTTTACGAGGAACTTGCTAGGAAAGTTTACGAGGAATTTACTTCGAAACCTTTACGAGGATTTTGCTTCGAAACAATTTTTTCCTATTTAAAAAAAAATATTTATAAATTAAAATTATATATATAAAAAAATTTAAAAAATAAAAAACAATATTTATAAATAACTAAATAATATACAATTAATAAGTTTTAAAATTCATAATATACAATTAAAAACTAAAAAAAAAACTAAAAAGGATGCTGGTCTTGAAATTGGTTCACGAAGTCGTCGTCTCCAATGTTGGATGCCGGCTGTGACTGAGATGGTGGAGGCTCTTGGGATGGAAGGGTTCCGCTTTCCCGTCTCTGACGCAACACTTCCGCCACTTGTGGGTTTCCAACCGCCACAATGTCGAGGATATCCGTGAGCGTACGCACATGAGACTGCGTCGCCTGCAACTCCGTCCGCAGCGGAGCATTGTCATCGGCTTGTTGGTGAACATAAGCCGATGTCACTGCGGGGACATCGTTAACCGAGCCAATCCCGATAACACGGCCCTTTTTCCTCGGAACGACCTGTAAATTAAAATATTAATAACCAAAGCAAAAAATTTAAATAAATAAGAAAAATTGATATATTGAAAGAAATTATTTATCTCCTCGTAAATCTTATCCACTTCAAGAGTGGATAATACGACCGGAGCCCCAGTCTGCTGAGTCAACTGGGTCTGGCGCTCGTCAACTCGGGCAGCAACCTCGTTGTAGATCCGCTCGGAAGCAGGATCTACAAACTGCCCACTCTTCCTCCGGTAGGTCCGCTCGTAAAGGTCTTTAAGAGATGGAAGAACTCCTGTCTCTTTAGCCTTTATTTTTTTTAAAAATTAAATGTTAATTTAGAATATTAGAATTATAAAATAAAGGAAAAATTTAATAGTTATAAAAAAATACCATGTCTAGACGAACTCCCCCGTGAGGTTTTCGGCCCGTGGTGTGAAGTATCTTCGTGTTGCCATGCTCGTCTGTGGCCATGCGGTTCCCGGAGTTTGTATTGGACGTTCTAATCGAATCCGGCAACGTCTGATAGCTGATGAGGCCATCCCACACCGTGGTTGTGAGGCAATCGGGTTTCCCGCGCTCGTAACCGTTCACCTGATTTGAAATAATTAGAATTTAAGTCAATAATATATATTTTTAAAACTATAATTAATATATATTATAATTTTTAAATTTAATTATACCTGAAAGTCGCCCTTCCAGTTGTAGACCATGTCGCACAATCGTGCTTTTGCCTTGGTCTCGAACTCTGACTTCACCCGCTGGTGAATCCCAAAAGACCAACGGTATTTTTGCTGCAACCAGAAAAAATAAAAGACGGATTAATTCAATATAATTCATAATTTAAATGATTAAAAATAAATTAAATTGATTTACTAAACTTACAGCAAACGATTTGAACCACGTCTTTTTGGTGTGGCTCGCCGTCAGCTTCCAGTTTGGAGCTGCATCGGGAAAGTATCCCTTGATACAGTCCGTGACGCTAGATCCGACAGCATTATCAAGACCAAACCTGGAAAGACAGAAAATAAATCATTAATTAGAACATATATATATATACCATAACACTTTCTAAAAATTAATTAATAAAAAAATGTAAAAATTAAAACGTACCATAATACGTTTTGGCCGTCCCGTTGGAAAGGATCTAACTCTGGCAGCCCTTCTCTGCCTGGAAGGGCCAAGATATCCTCCACCGTGTACACCGCAAATGGTGCATTCGGCGGCACCTGCAAGTCAGGATGAATCCCGACCGGTGGAGGAGGAGGAGGAGGAGGAGGAGGCTGAGGAGGTGGCTGCTGAGACCGGGATGCCGTAAAACCTCCCTGAGTCTCGGGAACTCCCGAAGGTGAACCACCGGGAGCTGACAAAGACGAACCGGGCCCGAATATATCCGCATAATGAATCCCCTGATCTAAAGGCCTCCTGGACTGAGCAGCAGCAACTTTGCTCTTTCTAACCATCTAAATTTAAAAAAAAAAAACAGAAAACAAAAAACAGTTAAACAAACGTAATTTAAAATTCATAATCAAAACCACCTAATCTAAATTCCCTAAACTAACCACCTAATCTAAATTCCCTAAACTAACCACCTAATCTAATCACCTAACTAGGAACTAGAGAATACCTTAAGAGAATATGGAGAGGAACTTACTATGACTGAGAAGTCGGATTGCTCGTGTATATAAGGAATTTTGTTTCCTCGTAAAGCCCTAGTAATATTACTAGGGCTTTACGAGGAAACAGCTATGCCCGTGTTTTCATTTCCTCGTAAGGTCCTAGTAAGGTCCTAGAAATAATATCACTGGGACTTTACGAGGAAAACCTTTACGAGGAAATAGCTATGCCCGCGTTTTTTTCCTCGTAAAGTCCTAGTGATGCTTACGAGGAAATAGCTATGCGCGTGTTTTCTATTACTAAGGCTTTACGAGGAAAGGGTTTGTAATTCCCTAAACTCGAAACCCCAAACCCCAAACCACAACTTCCTTAATTTATAACATATTCTACAACTAAACTCCTAACCTCTTCTACACCTAAATCCCAAATTCATTTTTTTTATTAAACAAGCTTAAAAACATACGTAATTCAACTCTTTTTTTTGTTATTAAGCAAACTTATAAAACATACTTAATTGAAATTGGTTTTTGTGATTAAACAAACTTATAAAACATACATAATTCATTCGGATACATTCTCATAATCCGTAGAAACATCATCATTTTCGGCAAACTCGTCCTCAACAACGTCGTCCGTTGAGTGATCAGGGACATCTTCGTATTCACGATTATGAGGATCAATGAGTAGGATGTCATCAATTTCTGCTTCAGGTTCCTCGATTTCATTGGTGTTTTCTTCTTGCAATGGTGGTTCTTCTCCCTCGATTATCCGTC
>CAKOAT010183821.1:59335-93687 GCA_932364175.1 Eruca vesicaria subsp. sativa
GTTCTGAGAACTAATAATTTCTCCGTTGTCTTAATTTTTGCAGGTACAACAAATTCGAGCCTTTCATATTAGCTTCCCAAGCAGATCAAGTTTGCTTCATTCCATACCCTCGGATTACTACAACGGGAATAAACTGGTTAGCTGTTATCAAAGTGACACCTCGAGGACGGATAATCGAGGGAGAAGAACCACCATTGCAGGAAGAAAACACCAATGAAATCGAGGAACCTGAAGCAGAAATTGATGACATCCTACTCATTGATCAGCATAATCGTGAATACGAAGATGTCCCTGATCACTCAACGGACGACGGTGTTGAGGACGAGTTTGCCGAAAAGGATGATGTTTCTACGGATTTTGAGAATGTATCCAAATGAATTATGTATGTTTTATAAGTTTGTTTAATCACAAAAACCAATTTCAATTATGTATGTTTTATAAGTTTGCTTAATAACAAAAAATGAGTTGAATTACGTATGTTTTAAGCTTGTTTAATCACAAAAAAATGAATTTGGGATTTAGGTGTAGAAGAGGTTAGTAGTTTAGTTGTAGAAGAGGTTATAATTTAATGAAGAGGTTATAATTTAATGAAGTTGTGGTTTGGGGTTTGGGGTTTCGAGTTTAGGGATTTACAAAGTCTTTCCTTGTAAAGCCCTAGTAATAGAAAACACGGGCATAGCTATTTCCTCGTAAGCATTACTAGGACTTTACGAGGAAAAAAACGCGGGCATAGCTATTTCCTCGTAAAGATGTTTCCTCGTAAAGTCCTAGTAATGTTATTTCTAGGACATTACTAGGACATTACTAGGACCTTACGAGGAAATAAAAACACGGGCATAGCTGTTTCCTCGTAAAGCCCTAGTAACATTACTAGGGCTTTACGAGGAAACAAAATTCCTTATATATACACGAGCAATCCGATTTCTCAGTCATAGTAACCTCCTCTCCAAATTCTCTTAAGGTACTCTCTATTTCCTAGTTAGGTGATTAGATTAGGGAATTTAGATTAGGTGGTTAGATTAGGGAATTTAGATTAGGTGGTTAGTTTAGGAAATTTAGATTAGCTAGTTAGATTAGGAAATTTAGATTAGGTTAGTTTAACTGTTTTTAAAAATTATACGAGAATTAATGTTTTCTGTTTTTTTTTTTTTTAAATTTAGATGGTTAGAAAGAGCAAAGTTGGTGCTGCTCAGTCGAGGAGGCCTCTTGATCAGGGGATTCACTATGGAGATCTATTCGGGCCCGGTTCGTCTTCGTCAGCTCCCGGTGGTTCATCTTCGGGAGTTCCCGAGACTCAGGGAGGTTCTACGGCATCCCGGTCTCAGCAGCCACCTCCTCCTCCTCATCCTCCTCCTCCACCTCCACCGGTCGGGATTCATTCTGATTTGCAGGTGCCGCCGAACGCACCAATTGCGGTGTACACGGTGGAGGATATTTTGGCCCTTCCAGGCAGAGAAGGGCTGCCAGAGTTAGATCCTATCCGACGGGACGGCCAAAATGTATTATGGTATGTTTTAATTTTTAAAAAGTTTTCTTAATTTTTAAAAAGTATTATGGTATGTTCTAATTAATGATTTATTTTCTGTCTTTCCAGGTTTGGTCTTGAAAATTGTGTCGGATCTAGCGTCACGGACTGTATCAAGGGATACTTTCCCGATGCAGCTCCAAACTGGAAGATGACGGGGAGCCACACCAAAAAGACGTGGTTCAAATCGTTCGCTGTAAGTTTAGTAAATCAACTTAATTTATTTTTAATCATTTAAAATTATGAATATTATTGAACTAATCCGTCTTTTATTTTTTCTGGTTGCAGCAAAAATATCGTTGGTCTATTGGGATTCACCAGCGGGTGAAGTCAGAGTTCGAGGCCAAGGCAAAAGCACGATTGTGCGACATACAACTGGAAGGGCGACTTTCAGGTATAAATTTATAAATTATAATATATGTATAGTTTTTAAAATATATATTATTGACTTTAATTCTAATAATTTTAAATCAGGTGGACGGTTACGAGCGCGGGAAACCCGATTACCTCACAACCACGGTGTGGGATGGCCTCATCAGCTATTGGGCGTTGCCGGACTCGATCAGAACCTCCCAGACAAACTCCGAGAACCGCATGACCACAGACGAGCATGAAAACACGAAGATGCTTCACACCATGGGCCGAAAACCTCACGGGGGAGTTCGTCTAGACATGGTATTTTTTATAACTATTTAATTTTTACTTTATTTGAATATTCTAATATTCTAAATTAATATTTAATTTTAAAAAAAATTAAGGCTAAAGAGACAGGATTTCTTCCATCTCTGAAAGACCTTTACGAGCGGACCCACCGGAAAAAAAGTGGGCAGTTTGTAAATCCTGCTTCCGAGCGGATCTACAACGAGGTTGCTGCCCGAGTTGACGAACGCCAGACCCAGCTGACTCAGCAGACTGGGGCTCCGGTCGTATTATCCACTCTTGAAGTGGATAAGATTTACGAGGAGGTAAATAATTTGTTTTAATATATTAATTTTTATTATTTATTTAAATTCTTCCTTACGTTATTAATATTTTTATTTACAATTCGTCCCTAGGAAAAAGGGCCGTATTGTCGGGATTTGCTCGGTTAACGATGTCCCCGCAGTGACATCGGCTTATGTTCACCAACAAGACGATGCCAATGCTCAGCTGCAGACGGAGTTGCAGGCGACGCAGTCTCATGTGAGTACGCTCACCGATATTCTCGACATTATGGCGGTTGGAAACCCGCAAGTGGCGGAGATGTTGCGTCAAAGACGGGAAAGCGGAGCCCTTCCACCCCAACAGCCTCCACCATCTCAGTCACAGCCGGCATCCAACATTGGAGACGACGACTTCGTGCACCAATTTCAAGAGCAGCATCCCTTTTAGTTTTTTTTTAGTTTTTAATTTTATATTATGAATTTTAAAACTTATTAATTGTATATTATTTAGTTATTTATAAATATTTTGTTATTTATTTTTTATTTATAATTTGGTTTTTTTAATTTTTTAATATATATAATTTTTAATTTATAAATATTTTTTTTAAATAGGAAAAATTTATTTCGAAGCAAAATCCTCGTAAAGGTTTCGAAGTAAATTCCTCGTAAACTTTCCTAGCAAGTTCCTCGTAAAGATCCTACTACGAGATTACGAGGAAATAGTTTACTATGAGCTTACGAGGAAAGCCTACGTGGAGCGTACGAGAAAAACATATCCACGCGTTTACGAGGAAATGTTTCCTCGTAAATTAGCTAGGAAATTACGAGGAAAATATGATTTACGATGAACGTCTTTCGACGAAACGCGTTTCCTCGTTATTTCTTAGTAAAGGATTGTTTACCAGGAAATAACGAGGAAAAACCCGTCCTAGTAAAGGACGTATTTTCTTGTAGTGATTAAAATGGGAATATAGTATTGACATAAAGTGATAAATAAAAAGAGAAAATAGTTTAAGGGGCCTAACAGTAATTTTATGTGTTGGTTATTTTAGAAAAACTTGTAAACAACTTTGTAGCCACCATTGGAATGATCAAAGAAAACCATTTTTTCTCATTCTCTTCTCTGTTGAAATCTCTCATCTCTCTCTCTTGTTCTTGCAAATTCTTCATTTACATTCTCTTAATTCTACCAAATATCACATGGTAAGCTTTTTAGCCCTTGAGACCTAATTTTCTTCATTCGATATAAATATACAACACTAAAATTTAGAGCGACATCAAAAAGTTATACCATAGTTTTTAAAGTAAAAGAAACAAAAGCCACAATTTACAAGTGATTTTCGCAACGGAACTCTCGCGTTAAAAGTTAGAGTGGTTAATATCGTTTATACCCTTAATAAATAAAATATATAAAGGAGCTCTCACATTAAAAGTTAGAGTGGTTAATATCGTTTATACCCTTAATAAATAAAATATATAAATTAGATAAAAAATAAAAAACGAAATTGATATTTATTTGATTAGATAAATGATTTAAATTAATAATAATGATAAGAATTATCCATAATCTAAATATATATTTTTTTAAAAAAAAAAGATAATTCCTATATATATTGTGTTGTTATCCGGAAAATATATTTTAATAAAAAATCAAAAACAGAAAACACATAAATAAATACTTATAAAGAAACTTTTAATTGTACATAACTGAAAAGAGAAAATTGAAAAAATTTATAATACGTAATTATTTTCTAATTAAAAGAATATAATAATATAACCTAATGATATATATTTGTGAAGTAATTTTCTGCCTCTGAACTCACACATTAAATTAAATATATTTTATATTTTATCTATACTATTATTTTCGAAGTGATTTTTCGCAACGGAGCTCTCACATTAAAAGTTAGAGTGGTTAATATCGTTTATACCCTTAATAAATAAAATATATAAATTAGATAAAAAAATAAAAACGAAATTGATATTTATTTGATTAGATAAATGATTTAAATTAATAATAATGATAAGAATTATCCATAATCTAAATATATATTTAAAAAGAAAAACGATAATTCCTATATATGTTGTGTTGTTATCCGGAAAATATATTTTAATAAAAATCAAAAACAGAAAACACATAAATAAATACTCATAAAGAAACTTTTAATTGTACATAACTGAAAAGAGAAAATTGAAAAATTTATAATACGTAATTATTTTCTAATTAAAAGAATATAATAATATAACATAATGATATATATTTGTGAAGTAATTTTCCGCCTCTGAACTCACACATTAAATTAAATTTATTTTATATTTTATATACTATAACATTAAGCATGAATTAATCATAATAAAATAAAAGATCATTCAAAAAGAAAAAAAATACGTTGTTGACAAAATAAATTCAAATATATTGTATTATTATCTAAACTAATATTATTCTTTCTGTAAGATCAATTTTGAATGTATATTTATTGATTCAATTTATCAAATTGAAAGATAGGTTTTTATATTTTTTTATCAATTTAGAAGAAATGAAACAGATGTTAGATTTTGTTTTCAAAGTTTTAAAGGGAAAATAGATTTTTTTTAATTTATGAATAATTTTATCATGTAAAAACGTTTAATGTATTAGGTCTAATTTTTTGGATTAAAATAATTATTTATTTTGATGATTTTTAAAAAAATTTAATTGTACATAACTGAAAAGAGAAAACTGAAAAATTTATAATACGTAATTATTTTTTAATTAAAAGAATATAATAATATAACATAATGATATATATTTGTGAAGTAATTTTCCGCCTCTGAACTCACACGTTAAATTAAATTTATTTTATATTTTATATACTATAACATTAAACATGAATTAATCATAATAAAATAAAAGATCATTCAAAAAGAAAAAAAATACGTTGTTGACAAAATAAATTCAAATATATTGTATTATTATCCAAACTAATATTATTCTTTCTGTAAGATCAATTTTGAATGTATATTTATTGATTCAATTTATCAAATTGAAAGATAGGTTTTTATATTTTTTTATCAGTTGAGAAGAAATGAAACAAATATTAGATTTTGTTTTCAAAGTTTTAAAAGGAAAAATAGATTTTTTTTTTTAAGTTATGAATAATTTTATCATGGAAAAACGTTTAATGTTTTAGATCTAATTTTTTGGATGAAAATAATCATTTATGTTGATGATTTTTTAAATTTTCTTAAAAATAATTAAGCCCGCATATGCGGACAAAACACCTAGTATTTTTTAAAGTAAAAGAAACAAAGGCCACAATTTACACCAATCAAACTCTATATCCTATAGATAGTGAGATACATCGTACATCTTACATTTAAATTTGACTCTTTTTTTTATTAACTACATTTAAATTAAAATTCATTCAAAAGAAAAATAGATCTTACAAGTCACACGAAAACATTTATTAGGAAATCTCAATTAACACTAAAAATGGAAAACAAATGGTCATTAATTAAAGAACATCTAACTATTAAGTTATGCTGTTACTTGTTACTTGTACCTATTATTGGGATTAGCCCTAACATGACCCACCATTGAAACCTGAAGTGCTTCTTCTTCATAAGCTCTCTGCTCTATCTCTTCTCTCATCGCTTTCTTCTTCCCCTTTACTAACATCGCCACCACTAATAACCCTAGCAGTAACGCTCCAATCACTGACCCAATCACACTCCCGACCGCCACTTTCCACCGGCTCAGTTTCCCACCTCTTCCGTCATTTACCGTCGGAGAAGACGGTGGCGTTATCACCCCACCAGCCCTGTCATGATCTCTCACAACTAGCGCGTAATGCCCTTGTGTTGTTCCCAAACAAACATAGGCTGAAACTTGCTCTTTAAACGTTATGTTACCGTTACTTGTGAAGCATGCACACAAAAGAGAGGAGTTTACACTACTAGGGTTACCACTTGACTTGACGCTCAAGAAGTCGATCAGAATAGGGTTTTGCTCTGTGCCCAATAAGTTTACTTCATATGGGTTCACAGCAACACCGTCCGGATTAGAATTGTAAGCCAATAAACCGAGAACCGGAGTCGCAAGCTGGTAACTGAAACCGGTTAAGTTATAACCGGTTGAGTAAATAGAAGAAGACCAGTTGAAACCCAAGTTCTGTCTTACCAGAATCACTCTCTCGACGCATGGCTGCACACTCAAGCCGGGACCAAAGTGGAACTCACCGATTCTCGCACCGTGTCTCTTCAAACTCCCGCATCTAAACTTAGCTGTGTCGATATCAATGGATGAGAAATTTGCTGGAAGATGAATTTTCTGGATCGTGCCTGTCTTGACATGTATGTTAAAGTTTCTGATGGTGTAATCTCTGATCATTAGATCAAGGAGATGTGCTGATTGGATCGTCTGAGATTTTGATTTCTGTAAATGAAAGAGAAGGATGATGAAGATAAATGGTATGGAGCCCATGTGAGCAGGATCCAAAAGATTCTGAGAAGATTTTTAAGTTTTTTTAGGGTTTTGAAGAAATAAATGGTCAGAAAGAGAGAAATGAAGAGATTGATTGTGTATTACTTTCTTGGCATGTGTTATGGGAACAGACATGATCAGTATATAGTATATACTATTACTATGTGTTTTTAAGACATAATAATGAATAAGCATGACCGATGTTTATAATGCCTAGTGTCTACAATATTATCCTACTTTTCTCTAGCCTCGTGACATTACTTTACACTTTGTAGTCTGTTTGATCATTGCTTGTATTAGTTTATTTACTGAAAGATTTGATTAAATGCTTCGATCATTTGATAGATTTACAATGTTTTGCCCCACGTAATAAACAAAAGTATGTTTTTGTTGGCGTCAGAAACTTGCTAAAAATGTCATTTTCCCATCAATACCAAACATAAGCAAACACCAACCAAAAAAAATATATCCAATTTCGTCAGCATAATAAGGTTCTCCTATCAACATCTTTTATTAACAACCTATCAACATCTAAACCACACGATTAAAATGATACCACATTCTACTACACAACAATCCATTAGATTAAAAGCATCCGTTCTAGTAAATATATAGATCAAGAAATTTTGAAATGAAACTTAGATCTTAATGAAATCATGTTAAATAGTGGAAGCTAGGTCTAACGGTGAGAGGAAATTGGGTGAATGATGATGATGGGGGCATGAGAAGATGATGATAATCATTGCTCTTTTTATTATTAAAAAGACACAGATTGGCATGCTAGTTATGTTCGTTTAACTTTCCTTTTTGTGTATTGTCTCAAAAGATCACTCCCCAACTCATATTACATATTACCCCATACTATTACTTTTCATCCTATTAACAGAACTACAACTATTCTTATAAGTCTTGGACCGGCCTTGACAATAACCTACAACATCAAATCTGACACTACAATTCCACTAGGCTAGTTAGAAATATATTTTCTCTGCAAATTATGATGCATATACAAAACTATAAGAAAATATATTTTGTTATGCTATTGTTCCTGTTATTTTTACCCTTTTCTAGTGAGAGCGAAATCCCCCAAAGAAATAATCCTATTGTCTTTTTTTTTCTCTTTGATTGCTGCAGTTACAACACACAATACAAGTCAACGAGAGAGCAAACACACAAAGATCTGAAGTTTGCACCAAACAGCACATAGAGCACTTTTGCTTTTTCTCCTCTTTGACTTATCCACTATCTTCATTGACTTAGTGTCAATTTTACATACATTTCCCTGAGTACCAAAAAGTGAAGAGAAACTTAGAATCTTGACTTTTCCATGGAAGCAAGAATTGGTTTGATCAGAATGAAACCTTGGCTCATAGGGTTTAAGATTTGCCTCCTTTTGACAGGCTGGTCATGAGATTTTGGAAGCTGTAGGTGATTTAGTAGAGATTTCAATAAAAAACTTTATTCAAAAAGATATTTGGGAGTCTAATTCTTCAATTAATCTGGGACTATAGGCTAATGTTTCATTTGGCTTTGTTCAGGACCGACCATGCCTTCTGGTAGTGTGATCAACCGTGTACTTGAGTCATATACCATCTCCGTTCAAAAGCTAACCAGAGAACCATTTTCAAGAACCATCAAATTTCATATACTTTTTTTTAGTGTGATTGAATCGAGTCTAAAGATAAGGACCTTGCTTACCAGGAACATTTGACATTGTTGGTGGAACCTTTTCAGAGTATTTTATCCTCCAAACCATATAAGAAGAGTCAAAAGAGGTTTTACCTCGAGCACGTAAGTGATTTCAAAACCCGTAAGGTCACCAAGGAAGAAAAACCTGGAGAACAACACTGAAGAAACAACAATGTTTCAATAAACAATACCTCAAATGATGTGTTAAACTTGAGAGAGGAACAGAAATATACTCACAGCTCGAGAGTAACTACAGTTGCTTTGTACATTTAGTAAGAACATTTTGAAATAATCTACAGCAAGATCACTGTAAACCTGCATAATCAGGAAGCCAAAAAAGTCTATAGAGTTTGTCACAGAAGAATGAAACTAATGTTACGTTCTACAATGTCTTAAAAAGTAAATAAAGTATTTAACATTCAAGCTTACAATTTTTACCTTTTTACTACGAAGACTGCATCTTGGACCCTCACACACAATTTCACTACCGTCCATCTACAGAAACAAAAGAGAAATAGTCATAATTCAGATACAAACTATACTTGTTACAAAATGGATGAATCTAATGATTTATATACCTATAGATTCATTTTCAGCTTGTCATATATATTCTTCATCACTCATGACTGGGTTTCCAGAGACATAAGCCATTGAAGCTTCAAGGAATCTCCGTTCATTAGAACCTGAAATACATAACAGTAGATCTCAAAAGTCAAGAATTATCATGTGGAGTAATAAGATACTATTAAATCATATCTTTCTCAAAGAAAAAACTATTAAATTATATTAGTTTTATCACTGACAACACTGCTTCCTTCCCACATCAACTCTTCTTTAAAGTTATCAAACTCTTCGTAATAGAATGACTCCAAAAGCGAGGCAGAGAAGATTTCTGAGACTGAGAAAACTGCTCTATCAAATTAGAAAGAGAAAAAAGTAATCTTTGTTAATCAGTGTTTTTTACTTGCATGGCTGGGAGATTGGAGAAACCCTTGTTCCATATCGCCGAGTGATGTCTTCTCATTTTTGTTGATGCTACAATAAGGTAAATCTTCCTATCCACTTCGTCTCCACCCACCTGACCTGCACAGAAGTTACAAAAAAAATTAAGAACTACGCAAAACTTCCATGGAGCAAACGAATGTTTGATTAACAATTCAACAACAACTTTTCTCAAGACGGAGTGTTTCTTATATGACTGAACATCTAAGGAAGCAAAGAGCATAAAACTAAAAATGAATTTGAAAATTGAGTGTGCTTTAATATTACAATCAGACAGTGATGACAAAACAGCTTTAGATTACTATGTTACAGAAACCTTAAGCCAACACCATCCAGAAATTTGTAATAATAATGTTCCATTAAGCAAAAGATTCTAAACTTTGTCACATAACGTGACATTTACAGTGTAAGAGGGCCAGGTTCTTCTGATTTTTTGTATAATTAAATTTCTTTTCATTTTCGTAATGTTACTGGGTAATTGGAGGGGAAAATAGGAGAAAAGAAAAGCTGGATCGTGTGGCTGTGAAGTGTTCCACGTCAGCAAGAGGAAAAATGAAGAAACAAATAAAATTACACAAACGCGATAAGAAACAGAGGAAATTACAGAGTTTGGTTTCAGTGCCTGGGGACGAGACCCTCTCTCTGAGCCATTTCGTAGAGACCAATGCTCATAAGAACCTTAGCATCAGCTGTTTTGCGCCAGAGCTCTCTGTACGGGACTACTCGGACTTTTATAAACTCGCCATGTTCACGGAGGCCTGTCTCTTTACCGTGTAGCTGGCTGATTGTCTCTTGTTCCACTTGAAGTCTGTAGAGAAACACGCTCATCTCTTCATCACAGCCTCCCTGAACCAGAGGGAGACAATCAAATCATATTCCAAACGAGAAAAATGGAAGATAAATCGAGAAAAAAAGGAGGGATTACAGGAGAAGGGAAGATCCGGTGGCCTGTAGATGGGTCAAGGAAAGCAGTGAGATCAACCATGTCTTCTTTCTTCAGTTTTATACCAATCTCCTCTTCCACCTAAATAAGCAAAACTGTCATGTAACATGAACAAAACAAAACAAAACAAAACACAGTGTTCAAAAGAGAAGAGAGAGGTGACCTCACGAACAGCAGTACCAACAAAATCACCTTCATCATCATCCAACATCCCAGCAGGTAATTCCAGAACAACCTTCCCAGTAGGAACCCTAGCCTTCAGAAAAAAAAAAAATATAACACATGATCTTACTAACTAACTTGGACATAAATCATTCACACACAACAAAATGAAAATACCTGCTCAGTGAGAACCGCGTAAGTCTCACCATCATCAGAGTGCAAGAGAATGAGAACAGCTACAGCTGCTCCTCTTGCAAACACAATTACTGGAACCTAATAGTTTCCTTAGCTTAGACCAAAGCAAAAGAGTATACTTTGGTTGATACAGATTAGAAGAAGAAGAAGAAGAAGATACCTTGTGACCAGATTCCTTGTCCAAAATATCTGCTTTGAATTTGAGAAAGCCAATTCGTTCACCAAACATATCAACTCCCTAATTCCAAAGACAATTAATAGCTGTTTCAATTAAGAAACATCCTTTATCATGTATGTAATTATATAAAAAGTTAGATGGGTTTAATACCTGAATGATCACTTGCTTCAATGTCATTGTCCCATCAGCTAAAATTCCAGTTTCTGATTCCAAGTTCCTTAGCCAATTCTTGAACAACGATGAATCTATCGCGTTTCTACAACATACAAATAACCAGAGAGTTTCAAGAGGATAATCTACGCATGTCGAGGGAGAGAAAGAGAGAGATCAACACTCAACTCGCCTGAAATCAGAGGAAGAGACTCCCGCGGCTGTAGAGACGTTGACAGGCTCGGTGGGTTGGCTCGGAAGCGTGATCGAATGAGTAAGAGAGGAAGAAGAAGAAGAAGACATTTTGCAGCGAAGAAAAAGCTTGGTGTGGTGAAGGCGATGCAGAGCGCGTGAGTGACACGCGATAAACAACCGTGCGGGTAGAAGAGTGAATCCCGACATCGATTGACACGAAAAGGGAAGATGGAAAGCAAGTAAGACTTCCACATGTCGAAATAGTACGTGTAATAAGGCTTTTATGGGCTTTTTGTTAGCCCATAAAACTAAAATTGAGTTAATTAGGAAGTACATTTATATAAAATATAACCAAGAAGTTGTACAACAAGGTTTCGTGGTGTAGTCGGTTATCACGTCAGTCTAACACACTGAAGGTCTCCAGTTCAAACCTGGACGAAGCCACTTTCTTTTTTTTTTTTAACTTTTTTTATCACCCATCACATAGACCTCTGAGCCATTCATTTGTATTTTTGATTTTGGTCTGCCAATGCTATCAACTACTATTAAAAGGGGCAAATGAAGCCCTTTTAACATGTCCACATAGGCAAAAATATTTGGCCAATAAGAAGGCTTACAATGAACACGTCATTCTGGTTTGACTGCAAAATCAAATTGTGTTCGGACCTGGTTTGTTTTAATACTGCGTCCCGGTTTGATCTTGGTTGGAAATTTAATTGGTTTTGATTTATTGTTGCGGAGAGCAACTCATCACCTCTCTCCCCTTTCGACTTCCTCCTATGAGATGAGCTAATCTCTCCAGTTTTTTCAATAATCAAATCCACCCTCTTCTGTAATCCATTCTTGGCTTCTAACTCATCAATCCTTCAGTTTCTCTTATGTAATGGCTCTCTCCTTTCACCTTCCTAGCCAACTATGTATTTATAGACCACTCTTCCTTGCATCCATGGATTTCAAGAAGCCGATTACCAGAGGAATCCACCGCATTGTCCACATCCGCTATGAAGGCTCCCGCGAAATCAATCACACTTCCACAGCTGATTTAATCGTCACTGGTTCCACCTCTTCCTGGATACCAAGAATGCTATTTCCACCTCCAAGTTTCTGGTGAGATCTATGTAAAGGAATATCAAAACCACTAGAATGTCGTATGTTGTTTTCTTATTTTTTTTTCTCAGTAGCTCCATTCATCTATTTGATTAGTAATTCATTTGTTTCCCTTATTCATCTCCGATCTGAACATGCAGCAACTTATCACAACATAACGGCAAAAGAAAGACTGAACATGCAGAGGATTGTGCAAAAATTAGATATGCTCTGGCATTTCAATCAGGTATAAATCACACTGATATTGTAGAGGCTAAGTGTCGGAACCGATTTTGTTAATCAGTTAACTTTTTAAAAACCTTATTGTTTATAGAAAGGAGGCACACAACTGGAAATGAGACACCGATACTTTTTTCCTTTCATTGACTCTGTTAGCATCTAGCATTAGTTGTTGATGTGCCTCTGATATTGGACTTTAGGATCAAGACTTGCAATTATTAAGAGAATCTAAGTTGAGACATGAGATGTCGGAACGCGAAGCCACTTCGGGCGAGCAAGACAGCAAGCATCCACGGCTGATGGTGTTTCATGGGACATGGAGGAAGATACTGTTGAGGAAGGTGAGGAATGATTGTTGTTGTATTTGTTAGTGTTACAAACTTTAATTGTCAAATCAATCTTTCTGAATTCTGACTTAATTTTCTCTTCAAATGTCTAGACATGAAGAAGGATTTTGAAGAAATCATGTGACAATCGTACCCATGAGAACTCCCACCAAAGCAAGAAATAACTATTGATAATGAAACGGTTGGATAAGGTTAGTTTTTTTTTTCATTTCCAATGCTCACACCTAAGCTTTGTAGTCTGTAGATTGTTCCAACTCTTCTTCACTCATAAATACAATTTTCAGATATTTTATTAATTGATAGCCTACTCCAAATTTATATGAAACTTTAACTTCTATGCTGATTGACCATATGAAGAAAGAAATTGCTCATGTTTGAGCTAAATATATTTCTCAGGGTGACTGGAGTCTGGAAAAAATGTATAATGAGCGGAGAGCAACAAACAAACAAACGCAGATCTCCTAATGAGCGGAGAATCACAAAGGTGCATGTTGATTTTTGTGAGTTAGCAGCTTGGTCCATTTATTACAAAATCTTTTGTTTGACCTCCAATCTCTTTTAAGCATGACTGCTGTATTATATCTGATTCTACTTATGATAGCTTCTGGAAGAACTTAGGAGACACTGTATGACAACATCCAAGAAAGTTTGGGTGGGAAAACCTAAAGGTAAGAAGACGAGGAAGACTTCACAAGGTATTTCAAGTGTTCAACCACTATATATACATCTTCATGTAAAAGTTTAGCTTGAGTCTGTTGTGTTTTTGCAAGTTTGGGAGAACGTGTGGTCTTGGTCTAATTTGTGCTTCGACGTACAACTTCTGTCTTCTGGTGCTGCATTTCCAATGGTCCAGCATGGTTTCTAAACATATATTCCATCGTCTTTGAAGGTAATGAGTTACCGAAATTGTGAGGTAAGCTACAAAAAAAACACTTTTATTAACTTCCTACCTAACCCCACTACAACCCCAGTACTTTTCAAGCTCTTTCAAGGGTAATAATTTACCACCCCACCTTCCAAGTGCAACATGGGAGCAGTTAGGTTGAAGCAATGGCTGCGTGAACCTGCCCCACTCAAACTCCTAACCGTCCATGATCGCATATATACAAGAGCTTACACGAAAATGCGATCAAGAGACCAACAAGAATAGACCTTTCTCACGTCGCAGCTGCAGCATGTTCATTTATAACTCCACTCTATTTCGTAAACTATTTATGACCATTATTTAGTTATGTGTTTTGTTCTTCTTAACGTTGGGAATCTGTTATACTGTTTGTAATAAGAAACAAAAATAATCATGTGAATGTTAACGTGTTAATGACAAATCGCGCAAAACTTGACATTTGTTTTTTTTTTTTTTGTCTTTTATCAATTGGCAACATGAGCATGTGATAAATGAGATTCTATTTCTCATTTTAGACCATTGAGAATTAGTTTTTAATGACTATATTACCATGGTTGGCTCGCAAATACTTTTTAATTTTAAATTAAATGCTACATTTTGAATTGTAAATTTATTTTATTTTTTATAAACTCACATTTTAGTGTAGATCTTATTAAAAATTGATTATGGAGGTTTTGATTATATATAACCTAATCTCTACAGTAAATACTAAGGTTTTAATGTTGTATATACACTGTTATAGCCTATAGGTAACAAAAAAATGCGATATTTTGCATATAACATCATAAAATAATTGAGAAGATGTCAAGAAATGTGAATTACTCTTATTTCATACATTTTTGTTTAAAGTATGGAAATTTTTCAATGGAAATATAGATGCTAACTTTCATGGCCTGAGGCTTAGTCTATAAGGGCATCAATTATCAAACCATTATTCTATACATCATTAAGTCATATAGGTTCTATAATGCAGTAATGCACTATAAATAAAAACTTAGTTTTTAGTTAAACATTTATTGATTATAAAGTAAAAAAAATAAAAAGTTAAAATTAAAGTTTAATTAAGTCTTTATTCATTACGCATTCTTTTAATATTAATAACCATCTCATATATATTTTAGATAATTAAAATATACCAAATTTTGATAATTAAACATGATATATATATAACCTGATCATACTATTATATATATTAAAGATAAAATATATGTTTAAGAATCCGGGCGTAGCCCGGTAAAATTTCTAGTATCTATAAGCTTACATACAGTAACTCAAAAATACGCAGACGGAGATGTTTAGAACCTCTATTTTGTATTTCATTCATATCAAGAACTGAAAGAGTATCCGACCAATATACATTTCATTTCCCCAAAAACCAAAATTAAACCGATAATAATGTTACACACCACATCCCCTGATTAACATATTTGACTTCTTCACAATATGTTAGCCTTCCTTTTGAGTAAATACTTGTTACCTCTAGAAAACCATGTCTTTGTTAGTTTAGTTGCACACACCCAATGCTTCCACCTTCACCTCCTAGTGGTCCATGTACCACGTTGTACCGTCCTTGTTCTCTGCAATGATGTTACTAACTATTACTCAAAATTATTATTGAAACTGTGACTGTGCGTAAGGTAGTAGTAGGCTTGAATCAATTAGCTTACTTCATCCCCTGTTTGAAAGGAGTTCTGTCTATTTTCCTTTGACCCCTTTAATGCCAAGAAAATAGATTGCACAGTTAAATATCTTGTATAAGCTTAAGACAGAAAGTCAAATGAAATGATGATTCATGAGTTGCAACCTTTATTTGTTCAGGCTCATGGGATCTTAACCGAGATCCATTGTTTGGCTGGAGCTCCGGTTTTATAGAGAGCTGTAAGTTTAAACAACTGTTAAAGAAAGTTCTTGGAGCAAATGATTATGAAAGCTGTTAATTGTACCTTACTGAAAAGGTCTGTTGGCAAATCTTGTTGAACCTTCTTTTCCGACCGAAAACTAAACTCTCGAGTTTGAGTCTAAAAACACAGTTTGAGACAATTGAAAGAAACATATAGACACCAAGTGTAAAGAACTAATCTATAGAGTGACTTACCAAGGGAACTGCAGTTTCTCTCTTGGTTTTTCTGAAAATGCCAATGTCTCGTCTACTTGAAACTATCTATTAAACAGAAACAAAACACATATGAGTGTACCTATTTTCAAGCAAACAGATATAACGTGAAAAAAGAAAAACAGTGTACCTTATTGTCAAGAGGACGAGCTTTGAAAATGTGTTTTCTATTATCATCCTTAGGTATATCCGCAGCTCTTTGTCTGCTAAAAATTAAGGGCGCAGAATAATTACAAGAATAGTTTGGAGTAAGAAAGAAAAAAAATGCACTTTTGTGATTGAATAAATAGTACCTTCTTGGTTCCCTGTTAACACCGTCAAGAAAAGGTTTTGTATCAGGCCTATATGATCCCTGTCAAAAAGAAAGATTCAATCCTTTAACATCAGCACTTTGAGACTGATTTGAATTGTCTAGAAGAAAGATGAATATCTTTAAACATGATATTACATCCAGTAAGTTTCAGTTGATATATAACCTTATGATAATTATTCCCTGTTGATACTGCTGATGAATGTTGCATAGCTCTTTCTGAGGTCTTCAAGTGAAATTCCTGATAAGAAATATAATCAGAAGTCTGTAAAACATGGGAGTAACACCAGCACCATTTTAGTTTCTAACGCTTACATGAAATTCTGGTAGCTTAGGAGTGCTCTTCTTCCGAATGGGAAACGATGGAGCCTCAAAGATCTGCAAGCAATGGAATCTTGAGCTTAGGACATAACAGCAAAGATGATTTACATGTTTTTTTGGTAATAGCATATACTAACTTTTCGGTTGAAAGGGCGTGCTTTGAATCTATACACTGATGTTGCGTCCTCGTCCAACTTAGTAGCATCGTCTTTGCTGTGACTGAAAATAATCAAAGAATGTGAGAACTTTTCAGTAAAACAAATCATCACTGTCAGACAATATCAGATAGACCCTCACCGCATCCTATATGCTCTATGCGAGGTTGCAAAATCAGGCTCCTGTGGGACAGTACTCTTTGTCCTCCGATGTTGTATTTTTCTCTCTAGAGTTCCGTCCTGGAAAACAATATAAGCATTCCCGATTAAACGATTCACAACAACAAGCGTTGAATTTCTCTTTATGTTTTCAGGAGTAGTCAAGGGACAGATAGCAACCTTCTTGACTGCCTTGTGGACAAAATCCATCTCTTGTTTCGTTTCAGCAACCTAAAAAGAGTTTAAAAGAACAAAAAGAGTTTATTTGAGGTAAAAGCTGAGGTTCTAGTCAAACACTTGGATCAATACAACAAAAAATAGAACTACTAAAACAATCTACCTTACGAAGTAGACCTCCATCCAGCTTCTGTCTTTTAGAAGCCTGTGCTTCAGATCCAGATGAAGGATAAACGCCTTTCTCCTTAGCATGATCCACTTGCATACGGAGTCTAGAAGAAACAACCAAGTAGTAAGAGTTCATTTGAATTAAGTTGACAAAAGAAAGAAACCAAGAGAGATATGATTCTCATTAAAATCACCTGGCATTATCTAATTTTGCCAATTGGCTAGCAGTAGGCTTCATCAATGTTGAGCTTCTTGGTATTGGCCTGGTGCTTGACTTCGTTCTGCATTTTACTTTATCATTGTGTATATGATTACTAATCGTTGGTCCTGTTAAAAAGTAGAGAAAGTGAGATTTTAGACAGAAAAAAAAAAGTAAACATTTAAATAGAAAATGACGTCTGATCAATGAAGTAAAATACCAAATAAGATGGGGACGTTAGATGAGTTAATACAAATAAAAAGATTTCCTTTATGCAAATATATGATATGATAGTAAAAAGTGATCACCTTTATGCAAAGACTCATTTGGAACATTCTTCAACTCACCACCATGAATGAAGTTAAAAACCCCAGACCTCTTTTCATTCCCTGAAAAAGAAACTGTTTAGTGTTTAACTAGTTTGTAAGGACTCCAACAAAACCAGTTTAAACTAGTTTCAAGATAATTCACCTGTTTCATTCACATCTGTGGCTAGACAATGCTGGTCCTGAGAGGTATCTATGTCACTATCCCGGACATGTTCTGTAACTACCACATCTTCTGATTTCCACAAAGGCTTGGTCTTTTCATCAGAAACCTCCTCTCTCATCATTAATAGTTTGATTGCAAAAGCTAAGAGACACACACACACACAATCAATTCAAAACAAGTTACACACTAATCCTAATAAGCCATTGATTGCTCTGTATTTTGCAAATTTAATGATTAGATTGCAATTAAAAGTCCTAAGCTTTGGATTTCAACGGTACTCACGAGACGGTGGATAAGACTGAGCGGTCTCGAACCAGAGTTCGGCAACACGAGACTCAACCAGAGACTCCTCCTTAGTGAAATCGCACCAGCGAGCAGCATCAAACTCATACTCCAAATCGATTTCAGTAACTTCGAACACCATTGGCTCCTCTGTATCCATATCTTCATCCGTATCCGTCTCTGTCTCCGTCTGCATATCTCTCTCTATAACCTCCATCATAGTCACTGTTTCTGCTAGATTCTACTTCACGTGAACTCACTACAAAACCCGTTAAGACAGAACCCTAGTTTATGCTCGGAAACTCAGAGATTTCACAATCGGTTTTGATGAGTTTAAGCAAAGATTTTTGTGAGAAGAATTGCAGAGAAAGGAAATAAACGTCACAATTTTTCTTTCACTGTTTTAATTATAAAGAGACAAAACGGCATAAATTGTTTTTTTTTTAGTTTCGCACAAAACGACATCGTCGCATAAGCGTGCAGCTTCCCTTACGTCGTGTCTTCGGATTATTATGTAACAGAGGTTTTGAATTTGATTGGACTGTTGAGAGGGAGTACTGTTAAAGACTAGAGTACCCCTTTATTAACAGAGACTATCTAGGGGTCTTTCCGTAGTTTCCTAGGACATGACGTCAGGCTTCGGGCTACGAGTTTCTTTGTTGTGTCTGAAATTTTCGGCGGGGAATTTCGATTTGTGGATAAAACTTCGATTCGGTCACCTTTGTCCCGTTTGACTTGTCTCCATCCTTTATGTAAATAAATTAAAATCTCTATTTTCCAAATTATGTTGTTATAAATATGGTAATAATCTAGTATTTGATTGTTTGTTTCTTTTTTTATAAAGAAACAAATCGAAACTTTCTCTCTTTGTGCATGTCATATATCTTTTTGTTCTTTGTATCTTCTAATGTGATTGTTTGTTTTGCAAAAAGAAACAAAAAGTATAATTTAATTTAGACATATAATTTTTACCTAAATCTACCTAACAATTTTATTAATAATTAAATATAATAATCTCCTATATATTAATTGAGAAACATTTGAAAAGATGTAACTTCAAGTTTGTATTAATTAGACAAATAACTTTATCTTACGTGTCAGTTCTCTATCCCTTCTAATTCAATTTAGAAGGATTCTTGAGCACTTTATAAAAACTATAGTCTAAAAATTATACTATCTAGCAATATAATATTTCGCAGACTATAGTTGATCGCATATATCAAATCCTCTATATATTAATTCAGGAACATTTGAAAAGATGTAACCTCAATTTTGTATTAATTAAAAGAGATTTCAATGCATAGGTGTCATTCAATTAGGTAGTCAATTAGATTCAATTGAAAAATAAGTAAGTCCACATTAGATTTTTATAGATTGCTAGATACATTAGTTAGTCAAACTATATGATATAATGATATGATATGCTATTTTCTTTCCATAAATAAAACCTACGAAATTACCATAAATGACTAATATATATTTATGATACTTAATGATTGTTCCCTAAGATATAATTACGATTTTATTTTATTTCCATAAATAAAACCTACGGAATTACCATAAATGACTAATATATATATATATATATGACACTTAATGATTCTAATAATAAATATTTGATAACAATTTATATATCCTCCATCATTTTTCTTTAATTTTATATTCTTAAAATAAATTAAACAATCAAATTAGCTATAAAATTAAACTTTAGATTTTTTCGTATAGGTTATATTTTGAAATTCATATTTTGAAATTTAACAAACGAGAATAAATAACTAAACTATTAAAATTATTATGTTAAAAATTAATGATCAATAGTTTAACATTTTATTATAAAAAGATATACATGACTTTAATACCATATAAGTAAAAAGTATCATACAATAATAAAACAAATATATATATACAGATTAAACTATATACCATATAAGATTACATAAATATTTTAATTTCAAAATTTTCAGTAAATTTTCAAGAACATTTATAAATTATAAACTTATTAAATTTTTCACATTGAAATTTTTTTGTTATCAATGATTTAAATATCTTAGTTCTTTTTTTTTAATTTTATATTTTTAAAAGATATTAACAATCGATAATATGGTTATTTTTGGTATATACCATACAAACCGAATGGATGTGATTTTATAAAAACCATAGGATTTGGATATGGTTTGATTTATAATCGATTAAACTGAAACATGTAAATATGTATATATTTATAGCGACACATGAATGACTATTTGTTACATGAGTTGAACTATAACTATAACTAGGATAAGACCTGTGCCTTGCGCAGGGTGAATATATGTAATTAAAATATAAAATTTTAGTATTGACAAATTTAAAATTTACATATGATTGTTTTTGTATGTATTTGAAATTTAAGAATTTTGAAATTTTTATATAGTTATCTATACGTAGGATCAGAAACAATTTTAATTAGAAATGTAGATCAAATCTTAGAATTTAATGGATCTGTTTTCATATATCTTTTCACTTTTCAGTGTTCGAGTGATAGAAAATAAATGGAGTGTTACTGGGCTTGAATGGTAGAGTATTAGCAAGTTCCCTAATATTTTTTTAAGAAGCAATTAGTAAAATATTTGAATTTAAAATATATAAAGTTTCAAAACTAATTTAATATAATTTATTTATCTGTCTAATAATATTATAAAATTATATTTTTTACAAATTAGTTTTTTAAAAATAATTTATAAAAAATTATGTTAATTTTTAAATTATTTTGAAAAACAATATTTTAAGTTTTACAAATACAAATAAATAATTTAAAATTAATTATGGTCATGATTTAACATAACCATAATGATTTAAAAATTTAAGAAAATAAAAAATTAACAAATTAAAAATTAACTCAGTTTTATATCATGATTTAACAATTTAAAAATTAATTATGGTTATGAGAAGTTTACGTTCACGTGTCAGTCCTATTTATCTTCCATTTTTCTCTTGCTATGTTTTTTTTTATATTTTGGTTATTACTCGATATAAATATTTATTTTGAATTTTATTCTCATTTCGTTTGTTTTACAAAATACTTAAGATTATAAAAATAATTAAAGAGATAAATACTTAGGTTAAGATCTGCACTTTATGCACAATAAGTATTTTGAATTTATTATTTATTTTATATTTTTCTGCATATTATAAATAATAAAATAATAAATCTATATTAAATAACTAAGAAATCAGTTACTATTATGTAATAAATTGGCGTATGCATATAAATTTAACTATTACTCTTGTTTATTCACAATTAGGGTAAATAAATCAAAATAATCAATCTTATATATTGTATATGATATATAATTAAATTTAAATGATATAAACATAGTAATATAACACACTTTTAATATGGATATTAATTNTAGGGTAAATAAATCAAAATAATCAATCTTATATATTGTATATGATATATAATTAAATTTAAATGATATAAACATAGTAATATAACACACTTTTAATATGGATATTAATTAAATGAGGTTTCTACTCATATGATTTTATGATTATTTGCATATTTGTGTAACAAAACTTTACACCAACGAATTTTTTTTAATGTGAGATTTTTAGTAGTTTCAATAATTTATAATCATTTAAAAAAAACAATGACATATTTCAAAATTAAAATATTAACTTTTCAATATATGTTCAAGGAAAATATCAAAATATACGTATGTATTTTCATAAGATGTATAGTTTAATTAAAATGATATTAAATATATATAAACTAAAACTATTTCTTCATATGGTCTTATAATCATTATATCTTTTAGTATAGAAAAAAAAATTAAAACCTTGATCTTAAAATTTTATGTGGGACTTTTAACAATTTTAGTAATTTATACTCATTTTGAAAAATTCGAAATACAACATGCACAAAAAAAAATTTAGATTTTTATTATATAATTAATGTAATTGTGTAATTTATTTTAATAGTAAATAAATAAAAAAAATAAAAAAAGTATACAGATTGTTATTAAATCTTTATTGTTTAAAATCTTTAATTGTCAAATATATATTTTGATCACATTAGGTAATTCCGTAGGTTTTATTTAAGGAAAGCATGTGAAACAATAAATATTTGATATATGCGACCAACTATAGTCTACGGAATATTATATTGCTAGAGAATATTATTTTTAAAATATACATTATATCACATGCCCTAGAATCCTTGGGATTTGAAAATAGAAGCCAAAGAGCTATGCCATGTAGGATTGAGGTTATTTTTAATTCTTACAAACTTAAGGTTACAACTTTTTAAATGATTCTCAAATAATATATAGGGGATTTGTAAATCTATATTATAATAGTTCACTTCTAAGGCTCCTAAAGCTGTCCATGTCAGCAAGTTTGTGGGTCCCACGCGTTTAAATTTTAAAAGCTTATAATTGTTTTTAAAATGACTATAAACAATGAATACACTTTAGCAAAGTGGTATGACACATCTAATTAAGTCTACAAGCATGTGGGTTCAATAGATAGAACATATTTCCTAATATATATTTTCAAAAAAATTTGAATGTGAAATAAAATAAAAACAACTAAATTAAGTATTTTTGTTATTTATAAAATAACTATGTAATTTCTCTTCAATTTTTAATAGTTACTATAATTTCATTTTTAACAGACTCCGGCGAATGGATTTCCGCAGTCGATAACGCCGTAAATAAAAATGCCACATTATTCATGAACAAAATCCAAACTTAAAAAAAAAGAAATATCCAAACCTATCTATTGAAACCCAAACAACAAATATTAGCTTAAATTAAAGTTATTTTCTAATTGATAAATCGTTTAGTACAAATATAAATACTATAAATAAATAATTATATCAAGTATTGATCTCCGATATAAAAACTATTTCCAACATAAAAAAAAGATAGACACCTATTTTTATACACTAGAAATTATATTATAATTTAGTTATCCTTATAACCTTACTTCGCATATAAATAACATTTAACACATTATATATACAATATTTTCACTTTACACTATTGCTACATTCTTTTCATTTCATCATTATTTGGTATTATTAGAATAACCGACTAAACCAACAACCGCAAAAAACACAAACAAATATCAATGATACCGGCCCCGCGCTTGCGCGGGGGATATGCAACTAGTAGCTAACAATTTATTACAACTAAGACTTCTTATTTTGATCTTTTGTTTTTTAACAGTAACTAAATTGAAGTAAAGATTATAAATTTGATGGACAACAATTAGTTGAAATTCTTTACAACTTTTTTTTATCTTTAAACAAACAGAGTTGTGTTCAATCGAAGACATATTGGTTTGATGAACACTAAATATGGAAAAATATAAAAACTTTTCTTTCATGCTTCTGTTTTGTTTTTTATTTTTATTTTCAAAATTTAGTGTTTTGATATTAATTCTAGATTTGATCATTTTATTAGATGATAGAAGCCTTTTTTGTATTTTTTATTCTTTTATTTAAATATATAATATTTTTTTAATAAATGACTCTGTGACAATATGACTCTAAATATGATCATATTATATATTTGTATAATATATAATATGATCTCAAACTAAATAATTATGTTTTTGGTATAAAATTGAATAAACTGAAAACCGATGGTATATAAACCAAATCAAACTGAAGTACATATAGATNTTTATTTAAATATATAATATTTTTTTAATAAATGACTCTGTGACAATATGACTCTAAATATGATCATATTATATATTTGTATAATATATAATATGATCTCAAACTAAATAATTATGTTTTTGGTATAAAATTGAATAAACTGAAAACCGATGGTATATAAACCAAATCAAACTGAAGTACATATAGATTTAGAATAGTAATTATATTTTAATGATCGAAATACCAAAAAATCGAGCCGAACCGAAACACGATATCCGGATTGAACACCTCTAATTCGAATGAAACCTAATTATTGTTTCATTTATAAAAACATAATAAAAATAATAGCTTCATCCCGCGCAAGACGCGGATCTTATCCTAGTATTTATTGTTTCGCAGGTATTCCTTAGATAAAACCTACGAAATTACCTAATATGATTAAAATATATATGACAATTAATAATTTTAAACAATAAAGATTTGATAACAATCTATATACTTTTTATCATTTTGTTTATTTCTTTATTATTATTACACAATTACATTAATTATTAATAAAATCTAGATTTTTTGTGTATGTTGTATTTCGAATTTTTCAAAATAAATATAAATTATTAAAACTGTTAAAAGTCTCACATAAGTTCTTATGATCAAGGTTTAAATTTTTTTCTATATTAAGATACAATTATTATAAGAACATATGAAGAAATAATTTTATTTTAATAGGTTTTACGTAAATATATATATATATATATATATATATATATATATATATTTCATATCGTTTAAATTAAACTATACATCGTAGGAAAATAAATACTAAAATTTTGATATTTACATTGAACATATATTAAAATTTAATATTTTAATTGTAAAATATGTCATGAATTTTTTTTAAAATAATTATAAATTATTGAAACTACTAAATATTTTACATTAAAAAAAATCGTTGGTGTAAAGTTTTGTTATACAAATATGCAAATAATCATAAAATCATATGAGTGGAAACTTCATTTGATAAATCCCCTATATATTAATCCTAAAGCATTACAACATATTTTGTACCCACATGTCATCACTAGGATAATTTTCAGAATTCTTAGAAAAATAAATTGGTCCATATAATTATATTCTATACTTTTTATTAATCTAATTATGAAATTAATTATTAGTGTACAAAAGAGTATTCTCTCTTTACTTAAATAAAAGCTACAGAATTACCTAATATGATTAAAAAATATATGAAAATTAATGATTATGAATAATACTTATTTAATAACAGTTTTTGTGTCTTTTCCCTTTTTTTAATTTTATATCATTAAAATAACTAAATAATCACATTAAGTATATAAAAATATATTTTTCTTATACGTTATATGTTGATTTTTTTGAAACGAATATGAATTACTAAAAATGGTAAAAGTCCCACGTCAAAAATCTTTAATCAATGGTTTAACTTTTTTGTTTGTCCAAGCAAGATACAAATGATTATAAATCGTATAAAAATGAAGTCCGATTAATAGATATTCATATTATATGCATATCTATATATCTCAATATCTTTTAAATTATATTATATACTATATTAAATATATAAATATGTTTTAAAACATTCCAGTGAAAATTAATGAGATCTTAATATTTTAATTTTGAAATTCGTATCGGAGTAATCTCACGTTAAAATTTTTGTGATTTATTTAATTTTTTGTTAGAGAAAAATATACAAATGTTAATAAAATCATATGAGTAGAAAGTATCAAAAATAAATACATATTAAAATATAGTACATATATATATATATATATATGTCAATATCAATAACTTTTAATTATATACCTTATAAGTAAATAAAATGGTTGTTCTGATTTATTTACCAAAATATGATTATAAATTAACAAAAGTTATTAGTTTTGATTCATGTGCTTACTCTAATGTATATACTTTTATGTATACAAATTAATTTTTAAATAAGTAGTTTCTAATATGTTATTTGATCCTAAAAATCTGAGAATTACACTTCCTTAAATCGAAGTAATTTTTAATATTGGAAACACTTTATATATATTATTTAATTCAAATTAAATAATTTAATTTTGATATTTATTCCTAAAAAGCTTTTAATGAAATATCATAAAAAGATTTCAGCCACCTCCTTTTGAATTTGTTCGAAGAATGAGAGATTTGATCATTCGTCTAACATTTGTTTTTCCATAATACCCAATATAACTATTATAATTTATCCGAACAAGATTTATAATTTTAGTACTTTAAAATTTAGTTATAATCCAAACCGAACCGAACTCCTAACTAGATCCAAATTAGTATAATGTTAATGTTTTTATAAGTCAAGGTAATTTAATATATTTTATTGTATTCGAAATATATTTGTAGTTTGTTTTACTTTTTATTTTGAATATCCTTTAGTTGGTTTGGATAACTAATTTTAAATTAGATTTACGAATAATTTCAAACTTTTGACATTTTTTGTTATCAATTTTGAGGTTTAAAAAAAAAAATTTACGACGATTTCAAATTTTGGTTTATTCTGATCCAAACCGAATCCGGAAGGAACCGAACCGAATCTGATCCAATAATTAGTAAAATCCGAATGGGACTGAAGAGCATTTATATTGGAAAATCCAAATCAATCGAGCCGAAACTGACGGGCCCCTGAACGTCCAAGTATGTGATATATTTAAGAGACCAGCATTTGTATTCGTCATTTTACAATCAATACAGATTATGGTGTTTCAAAATGTAAAAATCAAACAAACATTAATACAAAAAAATTCACCCTGCACATGTGCGCGGGTATCGTCTAGTATACATACTAAACGTGTGCTATTTATCTATGTTAATATCATTCAAATTTAATTATATATCATATACAATAGATAAGATTGATTGTTTTGATTTATTTACCCTAATTACGAATAAATAACAGTGATCGTTAGATTTATATGCACACGCCAGTTTATTACATAATAATAACTGATTTTTTAGTTATTTAATATGTATACTTCTTATTTTATTATTTCATAATATGCATAAAACATAAAATAAATAATAAATATAAAATATTTATTCAGCAAAAATGCAGACCTTAACCTAAGAATGTATCTCTTTAATTATTTTAAATCTTAAGCATTATCTAAATTTTAGGCTAAAACAAACAAACGAAATGAGAATAAACTTCAAAATGAATATTTATATCAAGCAATAACCAAAATGAAAAAGACAGAAAAAAGAGAAAAATATTGAAGATAGATAGGATTGTCACGTGAACGTAAACTTCTCATAAGCATAATTAATTTTTAAATTGCTAATATCATGATATAAAACCGAGCTGGCATAGTTTCATTGTAATCAAATAGACCTGAGATTTTTTTACCTAAACATTAGGTTCTTTGTGGTAAGTGATATTTTGACTTAAAACATTTTAAAAAATGAGATCGATCAGCTCATTAGAAAAGAAATTATGTAATTAAAAAAAGTTGAAAAATTGTTTAAAGACCAAAATATTAATCCAATCAAGAATATATATATATTTATTTTTCCATATAATAAATTTTAAATATATTTTATATAAATTTATCATGCACAAGGCACATGTCTTGTCCTAGTTAAATATTATTAGTTAAACAAGAAGTACTTATTAATATATGATATTAACAAAATTAGTAAAACAATTTAGTAATAACACAAAATTAATTATTTAATAAAAAAAATAAAAGACCTAAAATTACATACAATAATAAACACACATACAAATTAAATTACAAAATATATAAAATAAAAAACTAATCTATACGATTAATTTCGTAATATTCTCGTATATATTCGATCAGTAGTCGAATAAGTAGATTTTTAAGTGATAAATAAGTTTATTTATTTCTTTTTCCGAATAATAAGTGCTAAAAATTGTTGAAAAACGCATATCTTTGTTTATGCTCACTTCAATATTTATTGGTGATGCCAGTCTTACATCTCGAATTAGTGTGTTGATATCTCTTACATCTTCAGTTATCATGTTATATTATGTATTATAATACATGAGGTCATTATATCATATAGTACATATTTCTTCCAATAACGTGAGGATCCTGTGACGATAGCAAATTTGAATTATAGAACTCTAAAACTTTGTTCAACATCTTTTCGACATAAATTTTGTCTTGCTACTAACACTTTTTTGGACCATAGTTTTTTTTTTACCTTTTATTTATGTGTTTAATGATTGTATACCTATTATTTTTATGTTGTATTTGAATATTATAATTATATTAGCAGTTAAATATTATAATTATGGTTTTATAAAATTAATTTTAAATAATAATAATATTGTATTTATAAATACTATATAGTAAAATATAATAATATTAATGAAATATAACATAAAGATATTATTTTACACAACAACTCGAGATATAAGACCGGCAATTAACATTCAGAGGATTTATGCATAGATGCATCTCAAATTGGCGTAGATTTTTAATCTAAATAATATACTTTGAAATAGTTGTTTTATTTTTATTTTCACTATTTTTTGTTTAATATAGTATGTATACACACTATTGTGTAATTAACAATAAAATTCATATTCATCATTTTTAATCTGCACTACAAAGATCTGAAGTGACACAACTAGACACTGATACAAAATTTATATCTTATCATCAAAATGAATGAGTGATTTTATTTTTGTGTTTACTTATTCTTGTGTGAGAGCATGTGTTTCAGCAAATGACAAAATGACATTGATAGACGTTAATGAGTAATGGATTTTATTCGCATGAAAGACACATAGACTCGCTGTTGAAAGTGGTACCAACTTTCAACTACCAACAAGTCTGAGCATTTTCATGACTAAAAAATAAGAAAGTCAGAAGGATGTTATTAATTTATAATAATGCATGTAAATTCTTTGCCATCAGAGTAAGTATTTAGTTGACAAAAAAAAAAAAAAAAAGAGTAAGTATTTTAGACTAAAGTCGATATATATAACCGATAAGAAAAAATATTGTCATACGAGGGACTGAAAGAAAAACTGAGATCTACCACGTGGTCTAATTCCGGTTTAATTCCTATTTAGCATCTAAGTTTAGATTTAATTAATTTGATTAGGATCTATCTAGTGTAATCACAAGGTTTCAGATGCGTTTGCTGAAATTCGTGGATGCAGTTGCTGACATTCACGGATGTGGATGCCATTGTAGACGTTTGCATATCCGATTTTAATTTTTATTAAAAAAATTATATAAACTAATATAACAGTTAAATATTTTTGTGTTTACGGAATATTTATGACTGGTTAATTATTTTAACAACAAATAACTATTTTATTATTCAAGTTTGAGGTGCTTTAGGTAACTAGACCGGAATATAATAATTAACATAACAAAGTTCTCAATGAAAAGATTTTGTATTCTTAGTTAAGGAATTTGAAATTCTGTTTTGAGCTATTGGAATATAGCATATCACGAATTCTGGGAAGCATATGATCAGTATCTTTAGCATCTCCAATTTTGTTGCAAAACTTGGTCAAGTTTCAGGGTCTTTTATTATCGCGATCAGATCCTTGCAATCCGTTCCGAAACGCTGACATGACGGATGTTGAAGCATGTTCTCTATTTCCCATCGTAGTGCTTATAATTCTGAATGCAACACAATCTCTCTTCTCCTTAATTTTCTCATTCCCATAAGTTGATTTTTTTCAATATTATCCAGCCAAACCCATCCACATCCACTAAACTGAGCTGTGGAGGTCCATGAACCATTCACCAAACATATGTTTTCCAGGCTTAGGACCTGAAGCTTGTCACTACTTTGCTCTTGTGAAACAACCGAAACTGTCTCATTTGCATCAAACCAGGCTTGGCATTCGCTCTTCGCGTATCGGGCTTATTCCAAAGGATATCTGTCATTCCCTCTAAATATCATTCTTAGCTTTCCAGATATATCAAATGATCTAGGGATAAGGGTCTCTATCTAAGTTAGGCGCAACAATGTTGTTGTTCCTCAAAATAGGTAATCCATATTGCGTAAATGCTTCCTTTAGGGAAAATATTGGAACTCAAAGGTGTTGTTGATAGTGACCAGGCTTGCAAAACTAGAGGACACTCGAAGATGACATGTGAAACCGATTCCTCTGGCTCTCCACATCTTGGACAATAATCGTCACATCTCATATGCATGTGATTTAAGTTTTCCATAGTAGATGACCAGATACCAGTTGCCACAAAAGATGTCGTATCTTCCGTGGAGCTTTTACTTTCCAAGAAAGGGCTTGGTTGGCTCAAAAATATCCATCTCTTCCTCAATCTTTAATAAGTTTCTAGCTACCGAGTATCCAGATTTGACAGTGTACAAACCATTCTCAGTATCATTCCAACAAAAAGTATCGCGGCGATGTGTAGAGTTTATAGTCATACTCCTTATGCGAGGTATATTATCTAGAGCCACATAATTTTCCTGCAGAACCAAATCTCATTCCTTCATTTCTTGATTGATCAGATCACTCACTCTCATATTCGGATGCAATATTGGAGTTGTTAAATAGGCTGGTCTAGCTGGTAAAATCAGAATCCAAGGATCCTCCCACACCTTAACCTCAAATCCTGAATGAATTTTCAGTCTGATTCCCAAAAGCAGAAGACTTCGGACCACTGAGATGCTAATCCACACATAAGATGGGCTATTAACATGGATTGTTCATAAAGGAAAACTCATTCTATAATATCTCCCTCTCAGAACTCGAAACACTAATGAGTCCGGGAATTAGGTTAATCTAAATAGTTGTGTTGCTAGTAGAACTAAAGTGAACTAATGAATCATACGGAAACCAATCCCTCCCTCTTCTCTTGGTAGGCAGAGTTTCTCTCATTTTTTTCCAATGAATTTCTCTTTTTGGCGGGTTTGAACTCCAGCAGAACTATGCAATGGCGCTAGCGAGGTTTCCAAAAATATCCAATGGAAGTAAGAAGCATGACATCACATATGTTGGAAGAGCTAGCAAAGTAGATTTAATCAAGAATTCCTTCCTTCCTTTTGATAGTCACGTGCATGTCCACCCATTTATCATGTTTCTTAGTCTGTCCTTCTGAAATGCAAAAAGTTTGCATTTGGAACCGTTAATATCTTCTGGTATTTCTAGGTATGTTTCCATCCCACCTTCATTATGGATCCCTAGTGCATATTTGATCTGTTGTCTCATATCTGCACCAATTCTCTTGCCAAAGAGCAGAAAAGATTTGTCAAAATTTATACATTGTCCTGAGGCTTGTTCATATTTCCTGACCACTTTCATCACTTCTTCACATTCACGGAGCTCCGCCTTACAGAAGAAAAGACTATCATCAGCAAAAAGAAGGTGAGATGCCGATGAACATGCATGTGTTACCCGCATCCTTGTTATCTGTCTCTGACTTTGCTTGATTAAGAAGGCTAACGAGCGCTTCCGTGCATAGAATAAAAATGAAAGGAGACAAAAGATCTCCTTGACGTAGACCTCTCTCCGGAACAATATTTCCTCTTGGTTGACCGTTCATAAGGACCTTGTACTTTACAGATGTAATGCAACACATTATCCAACTTATCCAAGTATCCGAGAATCCCATCTTTCGCATAACAACCTCAATGAACGGTCACTCCATCCTATCGTATGCTTTACTCATATCCATTTTATTGGCCATCCTTTTATTTTGTCCACTTAACTTGGTTCTCAGAGCATGAAACATTTCTTGCGCGATCATAATATTATCAGATATCCGTCTTCCAGCAACAAAGACTGGCTGGGTTTCAGATATTCGGTCGAGTAAAACTTTTTTTAATCTCTGGTATAGGATCTTAGAGATTATCTTATAACTGACATTGCATTAGCTAATGGGTCGGAACTGTCCCATCTCTATCAGTTTATCAACCTTAGGTATGAGGCAAATATTTGTGTCATTCAATCCATTTGCCAAGATCCTTCCAAAAGAAATTGATTAATCATATGCGTTAATAGGGTTGTCATCCCATCTGGGTTTGGAGCCTTCTCTGGATGCATAGCAAATGTGACTGGTTAATTACCAAATCTAATAATGGTTAAATAATAAATTAATAATATTTATATTTTATATAATTATTAGAAAAAATAAAAATCATATTATTATAGTAAATATTAAATATATATATATATATAATCATAGTTTTAAAAATTCTAGAAAATAAAAATAAAAATTAATAGTATAAAATATTAAAAATCATATTATTATAATAAATATAATATTTTATTTATAAAAATTCTACTAATAGATAAAAATTATAGAAAATATCTTTCTTTTACATTTTTATAATATAAATTTTAAATATAAATATATAGTATATATAATTTTATTTAAATTTAAAATTTTAATTGTATATTTTATACCTATATAGTTTTTTAAAAAAAAATCTTGGTTTAATCTTTCGCAATTGTCTGCAAGCGTAAACGATAATTAGAACTAATTTTTGAATTTAAGAAGTTTAAAGCGATTTATTGTGCTTTTTGTGACTATTTCAAATACCAACAATCACTATTAACCACAAAAATTGTGTTTGCAAGTCATAGTAGGAAAACCAATTACGTTCTTAGTCACCTTTATTAGTTAGGTGGAATAAAGCGGTTAATGTAAATGTAAGAGAAAATTTTTTGGATAGTCATTTTCAATTTATTTTTACATAAATAGTTTTGAAGGAGAAAAATGACCAAAATATTTTTTTATTAAAGGATAAATATGCATTTATATCTTTGTGTTAACTAATTTAGACTTAAGGTTTACAGTTAAGGAGTGGGGTTTTGGGTTTAGATCAAATTTAAAAATAAAAAATAAATATTACAAATTTCAAAATAGAAAAGATTATTTTCATCATTTTATTTTTTTGAAAGCTATTTTTGTGACAAATAATAAAATAAAAACTATTTGAGAGAATTGTCCAATCAAAACACATAAAATATATACAATAAAAGGTTGTTAGAAACATTAAAATTTTACTTTTAGATTAAATAGTTTCAAAAATTGCACTTTTAGATAAATTGTGTAAAATCTAAAAGGTTTTTTGGGGTTTCGTACCAAAGATACTTTTGAAGGGTACAAAGACAACATTTATTTGGAGATAAGGGTTGTTGAGCAGATTTGTTACGCGGTTTAGTGTGTTGGGAGAGTTCAAATGCACCAATACACTTAACCGTACAAAATTGACCTATTGGTGCATCTGATACAAAAAAATAAATTAACACAGCGAAAAAATATTAATAAATACTGAACAGTATTGTTATGTTGTTTGGTAGTTGGCATAATTTACTGAATTGAGCTCACATGCGCAGTATGGGCCAGCTACTTGAAAACTCATAGTTAAGGTTTCGTCTTCAATTCCACCATTTAATATGTCGAAAGCATTTACAAAATCTCTGACTTGTTTGACATTTATTTTGGAGAGAATGAATTAAGTTCGCTTCTTCTCTATTCTATTTTTGAGACAAAACATATTATATTTTTGCAAACATATAATCGATTTATCATATGGTCTAAGAATTTTAGTTGATGTCAACGACATGCAATGTGCCGGTTTGAATTTGAAATGGTCATATAACAACGATACTAACAAAATGTTATGATTCACAATTTTGTTTACCAGTTTCTAGAGATATTTGTTACTGAATTTAAGTGTTTGTTATTGAATTTCTATTTCAGACATCAAACTAAAAATGGATAGAAAACATATGTCTATTTGCTTAGTTCTCCGATTGGCACTCTAATATTGGAAAAAAGCTAACTAAAATAAAAAAGTGGATGAGGATCATGACGATCTTCTTATCATAATAGTTAAGACAATATCTCTGTAAATATCTCGAATCCTAACTTGTCAACGTAATGTTTCACGAATCGTCTTATCATAATAGAAATGTATAAACTGTTGATTTATTATGCTAATAAAATTAATAAGCAGTTATATGAGTGAAACAAAGAAGGTAAATATTGTGATGAAACACTTAGGTGGGTGTATTTAACCGATAAGTTTAGGTGATGTGTGTTTTTTTTTTTTTTTTTTTTGACATCAAATAAACCACAGACTCATCTAGACTCTGTAAACCAAGCTGGCAGCCCGGTATCCATGTGAACAACGAAAGACGATTGTTTCCTTGCACTCCGTGCTAGACTGTCCGCCCTTGAATTCAAAGTTCTTGATACATGGATAATTGTTGAGCTGTTGAAACTCCTTCGAAGCGTCGTGATATCCTCCAAATAGCTTGCAAAAGCTGGCCATTCGTCTGGTTCCGAAACCATCTTCACCAATTGAGAACAATC
>CAKOAT010183821.1:99599-123931 GCA_932364175.1 Eruca vesicaria subsp. sativa
CCCTTACCCAATAACTGACTCTGAGACATGAAGGAAAAAAGAAGAAAAACCAGACACTCCAAGACTTGAGAATTGAAAGAGAGCTCAGAAAGCAAAGTATAAATCGCCCCTACACCCCCTTCGCTTTTATAGACGCAGTCAAACACTCCCTCATTACACCACACAATAACTCCAGGATACCCATATCTGCCATAGAATCAGATAGAATCATATATCTCCATATCACAACTTACCCAAACTTGAGCCAAATCTCCATTAAAAATCCCCTGTTTCCAAAAATCCAGCCTCCCACCTTGATTCCGATCTTGATATCGCCCAATCCCAGAAGTATTGGCCAGATTCCACCAAATCGCCGCCTTTCCAAATCGTATCACCATTAAAACCAGTATCTCCAAAAACTCCAGAGGTCTAATGAAACCCCAGACAAATCGATTCACTATCTTGCGAATCTTTGTCACCAGATCCTGTGTTTTAATCTTCCAAATCTCCCCGGGATCCCATCCTTGAACCTCCATGGAAACCTAATTTAGGTGATGTGTGTTACAATGACAAATTCATTGCTATTCAAACATGAATTTTCAAAATTCATTTAAAATCTCCTTTTATTGAATTTGATATTTCGGAAAGTATTCTGAAATTTACTGTTGTTGAAAATATTTTAAGCTGTGGAATTTTAAATTTTTAAGGTGATTTTAGGGTGTTGGATGAATTTTCTTAGTTAAAATAAAATAAAATTCAGATCTCATAGTTTTATGTGATATTCTAGAGTAGTTTAACAAAAAATTACCTAAATCTCTGCAAATTATTGAAATCATCTAAAATTTAATTAAAAAAACAAATCACATCAAATGTTAAATTGAATACATCCTCCTTAAAATTAGGTAAGTTCTGTTTTGTATTTATGTTTTAATATAATAGACTAAACTTTGATCCGTGTTTTAATGTTTTAAAGACATGAGATATTTTATGTTTTCAAAATTGAACTAGATTTTGATCCGCGCTTGAGAAGCGCGGATTTTGTTTTGGTTGTAAGAAAATGTATCAAATGATTAGATTTGTATTATATGATAGTTCTATGTTTGAATGTGATGTATATTTAACCTATTAGTTGAGTCTTTTAATTGGATTATGCATAACGGATCAGTTTGTGATTGAACTGAGAATCTCAAAAACATTAATCCGAAAGACATGAACACAGATAGCCGAGTAACATAAAAAACATTAGGTTCAGCTTAATAGATCAAAATATTAAAAAACACAGGTTTTCTAAACCAGACAACAGTTAAAAAGTTCATAGCCACAACACCTTCAAACATAAGAGATGAGGATATGGATCACTTAACGCCACATTTGTGGCTCTCCTAGCTTTTCCCAATCGAGATTGAGAACCTTCACATCAGAAAGACGGGCATGAGCAAGAGCAACTTCCTTTTCCAGCTTGTCCTTAACATGGTTCATAACGCCATCGTTGAAGAGCTCTTCAAAGAGTTCAAGTTTACCGGCAATGCAATACACCTCCACCTCAGCATTATACTTCGCAACAACGGCTTCATGGAACCTCATGTAAATGTTAAGAATCCTTCGGTAATGATTAGTCATATCATTCATTCCAGACGTGTAAGCCTCTTGCAACATTGATCCATGAAACTGGTGTGAAGCCATACATAAATCGTGATCTGCATGTTCATATAAATGGAAATTCTGTTAGAAAAATAAATGATGTATAACACCATCAAAACATTTAACTCTCAGTGAAGACATTAAAAGAGAATATATATATGAAAGATAACCATTTGTCATGACATAAATCTTAACAACTTAAGTGCGGATCTTATTAAATCTCATTGATCGGTTCATGCATGTTGTTATGGCTGCTATAATCGTATACAAAATAAACAACATGTTTCGTTCAACAATGAAAGATCTAAAAAAAATAGGTAACAAAGTTTGATTTCATATGAAACAGAGGACAAATCCTCCTACTTGCAATGGTAAAAATTAAAAAAAAAAGATAACTTACAGAGCGTTTTCTTCTGGTTTGCTGAGAAAAATCTGGAGAAAAAGAGATTTTGATAGGAGACGGTAGAGATTCCACTTTATAGAGAGAAGAAAAAATAGCTTTCTAGAGTTGCAACACTTCATTTAATAACCTATATTTTTTTGTCGAAATTAAATGTATTTGTCATTATTGAGCCTTTATTTTTGCACGTTGCCAATATTAAATAGAAAAGCTTTAAATATTTTTAAATTTTTGACTGATAAAAGCTATCATATTATGTGAATCTGTGCCATATATATTGTTGTGCAATATATGTTTCTGGTATTATGGAAAAAATATTGATATCGAAAGATTAGTCTCATCTTGTGAAAATCTACATTTATCTCTTATGTGTGATTTCTTATGTATGATATTTTGAAAATGAGATTCCATATCCAACTATGAAAACTAACTGACTAATGACAAAATAGATATAATATATTATGTGGTAGATTTGTATATGGAATATGTATGTGATAGATTTGTATATAGAATTTGTATGTGAAATTTGATTGGATGGAGCCAAAGACCATAGTATGTGAAATTTGATTGGATAGAGACAAATCCCATAGTATGTGAAATTTGATTGGATGGAGCCAAAACCCATAGTAAACTTAATGAAATTCTTACTATAAATTGGATGTAAATATAGCCCATAATCAAATTCCAATAAGTTGTAAAATGATAACATCTATGATTCAAAACAAATAGTTTTATAAAACGAAGATATTCTGAAGATAAACCATGATCTAACATGAATAATCACAATACAAAATAGTGTAAAATTTGAAATATTTAAAATAGTATTATAACAAAAGTCTTATCCTATTTAAACAATCCACTGCATAGATAATTTCAAAAGAATATTATTAAACTATCCTATTATTATATTTGATTTTTGCATGTAGCAAAATAGTCAAAAAAGTAATGATTATCTTGCATTGATAAACTCAATAAATATACGAAATCTTTTGGTGCCAAAATCTTCTCATTATAACATGACTAAAATGTCAAATCATTACGTCTTGGAAAGAACATCATTGAAGTATAAGCCATAAAAAAAGCGTTTTGGAAGTTGAGATATTTGTCAATCATATCAGAAGTACATTTCGGAAATGTCAAAACAAAATAAGAACAAACATATATTATAAAATTAAGATAACTAAATAAGAAAAAAACTACCAGTTTAAAAATCAGATAGTTGTTTAATAGCAAGAAAAGAAATATTGCGTATCTAATCATTAAACTTCTAAATACATTTGAATCTATACTAAACATAACTAAAACCATTATTTGTAAAGAAAAAAAATACTAAAATGCTATAAATATGAGTAAATAAAGCAATAAATAAAGTAATAAGAGTAAATCAAGCAATAATAAACATTAATAATAAAGTCTTTAATAAAAATACCGGTTGAAACAACCGGTATATAATGTTCAACTTAAAAAAAAAAAGATTTAAAATAAACTTAAAAAATTTAAGTTTGAGATTGGGATATGTTAGATGTTGAGTCATACATCATTGGCTCACCCAGCTTGAACCAATCTATAGTAGGAACCTGAACATCTTCAAGTTTGGATCCGGCAAGGACCAGTTCTAACTTTGTCTTCTTCTTTTCATGGTACATATAAAAATAGCTTCACATTCATGGAGAAACTAAAGTTTCGCCTCAAGGCGAATTTTATTGAGTTCGACCTCTTGCCTTGCCTCAATAGCTTTTGTCTGGTCACAATACATCACCATCATAGCCCTGTAATGTTTCATGGTCTCGAACTTAACCCCTCTGGTAAGCCTCCTTCACAGTTTCTTCTTTTTCCTCCATGAGTCGACCTTTCATTTTGAGATCCTTGTTACCTGCCATTGAGATACTTCTCAATGTTCAAGAAACAAAAAATTAATTTTAGAAAATAAATATAACAAATAAGGAAATATAATAAACCGTAAGATATAACATAAATTAATTATGAGCGATATTTATAAAACCAAATCTAACCCTAGACTGCCAATATATGATAAATATATTTCCTCTAAATTTAAAACTGTTAATACAATATTCATAAAACGAAAAACAAAACAGTAACTGAAAATCTAACCCTAGACTGCCAATATTCAATAAAAAAGATTTGTAACTTAGAGACGGTTTACAATTCAAGGCAGAACAGATCTAACAACAGAAAGCATGTCTTATATGCTTTAGGATGAAAAGAACAAAGAAACAAACTATATATTTTAGGAAACAAATAGGGAAATATAGTAAACCCTAAGATAAATGTATGTAAAATATATATAAACACCCAGCAAATACTCTCTATAGTTAGATCCACAAAATGTTTCTCGTTTTATAAAATATTCAGACAATGGAACTGATACTATAACCCTAGAATGACAATATTCAATAAACAATGAACAAAAAACCTTTTATGACGGTTTATTCAAGGCAGATGATTCGAAACAGACTAAGATAGAACATGTCTAACAACAGAACAACATCTCCTAACGAACAAAAGAATAGAAAGAACAATAAAAAAATTGTACCATTTTCCGATAAGAGAGAGATAAATGAAAAAATATAAACATAATTTTATTGTGAATAAATAGATAATATAACGACATGTTCATATATGTATATGTAAATTATTAATTTATAGTCTTAATGGAACTATATATTTACATAGAATTTTCTTAAAAAAAGAATTATTTCATTATTTTAATGATTTGTGCCATATATTGAATCAGCCCAATTTAAGATCAGTTATTAATTTATAATTTATTAATTTATAAAGTATCAATTTATAGAATTTATACTATAAATCGCAATTACTTAATTGATTAACAGAATAACATTAACCATTTACTTAAAAAGTGTTTAACTATAAAATAATTTATTTAAACGTTGAGTTTTATGTTTAAACGATAGTTGTTGGTTTATGCTATGAGAAAATCAAAGGCTGGTTGTTTATGCTATGGCAAAAGAATATTCCTTATATATTAATACTTTAAACTAGATTTTGATACGCGCTTGAGAAGCGCGGATTTTGTTTTGGTTGGAACAAAATGTATCAAATGATTCAATTTCTATTATATGATAGTTTTATATGTGAAATTTGATGTATATTTAAACTTTTAGTAGGGTCTTTTCATCGAGTTTTGCATAACCAAGTTAATTTTTGGTTGAACCAAAAATCAGAAGATTAAGTGTTGTGAGAGTATGAAGAATTAAAACACATAATAAATTGAAACAACCTTGGATGGGTCCATGACCCATAGTAAATTTGAAAAATCAATACTATTGAAAATGCCTGAAACCAATATTGGTTAGATTTCTAACGGTTCTGGAATGTGGATAAACTTTCTTGTTGTTAGAACTTAAACAGCCAAAATAATACCATCCACAATCTGTATCAGTGGCATAGGTTGTCACAACAACCCAAAACGATAAATCGATAAATAAACAATCAAAGAGATGTCAACTTCCATATTAGTATAGTTTTTGAAAATGCAATACCTCAGATGTTTCAAGTAACTCCTGAAGATTTTGCATCCATTTATCTCGCTTTATCTGCAACTCAAGCTTTTTCTCGTTTGATTCAGCAAGGGTTAACGCTTGAGAATCATCATTACCTCTGCAATTATAAACAAGTTTTATAATTTAATCTATACTATTATAAAGTGAAAACTTTTTTATTGAAGTATAAAAATACCATTGTTTAAATTCATCTGCCTCTGGTATTTCAGGATTAACAAACATCTCTGGGTTGCGGGTCAAACCCGCCCCGCTGACCCGCCAACCCACGGGTTTTAATTTTTTTTGTCAAAAAATTCAACCCGCACAACCCGTGAACGTATAAATTTATATCTGCACCCGCCCCGCTTAATTTTGCGGGTAACCCGTAGGAGCTGCAGGTTATATTTTTTAAAAAAATAATTCTTTATTAAAAAAATAAAAATAATATATTTATAATAAAAATTCTATATTTTAAAAAATTTTGATTCTTATTTTTTAAATCACTTTATTTTTAAAAATATTTATTTATTTTTACAAAAAAAACAATTAAAAAAAAAGAAATAAAAAAAATTGGCGGGTTGGCGGGTACTCGCGATTCAAAATCCACCAACCCGCACCCGCACTCATCAATCAATTTTTTCAAATTGTTCGACCAACACCCGCCCCACAGCGGGTCAAACGGGGCGGGACATGCAGGTGATGACTCAGATTCCCAGCCCTACTTACATCATAATAATTTGAGATTTGGACCTCACCTATAACCAAAAATAAATCATAAGCATTTAAGTAATTTCTTTTGACATAAAAAAGAAAAATGAAGGAATGATCAAAACATTGAGTTAGTAGAAAACATATTTACAACTATATAAACAATGGTCATCTAGTACAAAATCAAAACAGAAGTTTTCATTTTCAAGGAATACCTCTATATTGCCCGATCTAGCAAATCGTAGAAGACATATCACTATGCCTTCTATTTATTGGCTAGCTTTATGAAAATTCTCTGAAAATTTATCCCAAAGACAGCAAGCTACTCTCTGACCACTATTAGAATTGCATATCAAGTTATAAATCAATATGTTTATTGACCTATATATTTTATATTAAATATATAAATCTTACGAAATGAAGATATCTAAATCATAAATCTATATAAAACATAAACTTACATTTGCATCACAAAGAATTAGTTCCATGGCCGCCTCTATGTCTTTCATGAAATGTCTCCATGTATAAAGGATTTTGACTTGGATGCGATATGAAGTCTTCCTCGGTTTTACATCGCTCAAGAAAGACAACTGCAAATTATTCGCCATTTTTGTTTTAGGTTTTTCAAGGAATGATTAATATAGTGGTTAAGAGAGGCTATATTTATAATAGGTAGGGAAAATATACATTTAGGCTACACAAATGTAGGACAAAATATTTAGACAATTTTTTAAAAATATCTCTTTCGAGGAATAAGGAATATTTCTTGAAGACATTTTCAATTAGATAGGAATTTTAAAGTTTAACAGTTAATGGTTACCGAAATTTATGGAATCCAAACAAAGAATAACTAACCACGATACTGATTGTGGTTAATCTTTAAACTTGTAGATGAAGCAATTCATTTATATTAGTACGAAGATAATTATAGAAAATAGTTTTAGCAATATTTTCTTAACAAAACGTATCTCGTCCATTAAATGTCACCATGAGAATGATGATATATCGACATATTTGGTATCACTATATGTCGTCTAATTATGGTTTTAAATACATGTAAATTTAGTGAGACATGAAAACATATTTCATATATGAAGAAAAAACATGAAATGAAAGACATTTGGATGGATTCTCCATTCTCAAATGCTTAAAGTGGAGAAAAAATATGAAATGAAGGATATTTGAATGGATTCTCCATTCTCAAATGTCTTGAAATGGTTGAGGTATGAAATAAATGATAGAAGTAGTGAGACACATTAAAAAATGTTTGATATAGGAAGAAAACTCATGAAAATGTCGATAAAGACAATATATTATATAATACATTAACATATGTCTACAACTATAACAAAATCTTAATATATGTAAATAAAGTGTAGTATGAGTTTATAAAGTATAGTCTTTGAAATATAAGGTGTAGTACAATTATAAGAAAATCTTAATATATGAAATATATCATCATATCATGGTTAGAGTAATATGAGTTTATAAAGTATAGTCTTTGAAATATAAGACGTAGTACAACTATATGAATATTTTAATTTATGAAATATAGCATCATATCATGGTTAGATTAATATGAGTTTATAAAGTCGATATATGATGCATATACCAAAAAAAGTCAACCAAAAAATTGTAATGTTAAAAATCTACTGATTGAAATCGTGTAATATAAGATCTTTAACACAATATAAATATATGAAATATAATATGGAATATGATTAGAGTAATTAATGGGAAGAGAGAGTATAAATCGGGTATCTGTAATATGTGATATGATTTGTAACAAATCGATATATATATATATATATATATATATATATATATATATATATATATATAGATGTAAGCCCAAAAAAATAATTACCAAAATGTCATTAATGAGAGTGCAGACAACCTCCATCAGTCAATTTTTCAAGGGTGCTTTCACTTTTAATAGTATAGATACATTAATTGTTAATAATTGGTATGTCCAATGGTTTTTCTAGTAATTAATCTAGTAATAAAAAAGTTGTTAATTAATCATTGTGAGAAGATTTAATGTGTTGACACCTATGCAAAATCAAAATTGTGTGAATAACTTACATTTCAAAGGTTAGTTATTAAAAATGTAGCTCCTTTAATAATAACTAGGTGATGATCCGCGTCTTGCACGGAATGAACATATTTAAAGAGATTATCACTTTGAATTCATAGATATAGAAATAAATACTACATGTTATAAAATAAGGGTTTTAACGAAATTGAGTATTAAAATGTGAAAATTTATCTTCGACCACAATTATTGATATGTTTTTAGCAATGGCATGACATGTATAAAATCTAGGTAAGATAGGGTTTTTGAAAAAAGACCGTGAGGTGGATTATGGTGATGCCAAGTAAGCAATGACAAACTTGTTAATCACACATGATTGAAAGGTTTATTTATAAAAGTTCTCCACAAATAATAAGGAGACTAGATCTTGACCCGTGCGTTATTAATTTTCACTTCTAAATTTTTTTTTATTATTTTTCATAAATTGTATAATTTGAATTTATAGTTTATACATACCATATAATTGTTTAGTATAATAATTTTAAACATAGTAATTCTATTTATTTCATTGAATAATTATAGTTATTTTGTAATACTCAATTGTATCATCTATATTTTTATCATATAAATTTATTATATTCAGTTTCAGTTAACTTTTATTTATATGAAACTAACGGAATAACTTATATTTTAGTTTATATTTTATATAAATGATTATTTTATGTTGTTTTTAATTTTTAGTTATTACTAATAAATATGAAAAATATAACTATATAATTTTAAAACAATATTGTGTTCTAAATTTAGTACACAAATATCTAAATGTTTATGCGGCTTGTACAAGTTATTTTATGTTTATGTAAATTTATATCATGTTTTATCATGTTTATTAATTAATAACACATCTATCCACGTTCTAAATCAATTATATAAATGCATGTTGGGCATTATATAAGTCTATTTGACTACGTCAAATAAATACATAACAAATCAAAAAATAAATATCTAAAATAATACTCAAAATATTTAAAAAAATATTTAAAATATTTATTGATTCTCCATCTAAATATTCAAGTCAACCAAATTTTATGTTAAGTTCAAGTATTTTGACATATATTATTCAAATTTATATGTTATATAGTATTTTCTTTTCAAATTTTGAGGAATGTGAAGTTAAATGAATTTTAAATCTCTAAATTAATTTTAACGGGTGTTATCCACTGAACTTGGGCCAAAATATATAAATACCTAAATGGGATTAAAACCTTTAACTCTGAAAACCAAAAAATCGAATAGATCTTAAGCGATCCGAACAGTTATCCGAATATCTACTCCTAAGTTAGATTATATGAATTAATTCTTATTCAATCATACATGATTTCATTTATAGAATATAATTTATTTTTAGCTATATTGTAGAAATTAATTGGAAAGATTATGATTTAAGTAACAAATGTTTATGTCCAAATTTTCTATATATATAAGGTATTGCAAATATTTTTCGTGATCGAAACTGACTCTATTGTTATTTATGATTTTAAATAAATAACAAAATTTTGTTAACAATGAGAATCGTTGGTTATGATTTGAAAGAATATGTAGAGGTGTGTGTTTCTTAAATAGAATTGTTAGTTATGATTACGGAAATTGAAATGTTTGTATAGTATATATAGAACATAATACTTTAAAAAATAAATTAATACATTAAAAATAATAAATTTGATAAACAGTTTTGTTAGTGCCGATAAAAAAATATGGATGAATAAGAAGAGTTACGTAGGTGAATGTTGAAATCAAATGTTATATTTAAAAAAAATAGTTTAAAATCAGCAAATATATAAATAATTAAAATTTGAATTTGGTTTTTATTGTATCAATAGACGCCTATTTTAATAAAGTTGTAATGGTTGAAATACTTCGTTTTAATAACGTACGTTTAGCTTATCAAAGTTTTAAGGGATGATAAATATTATTCCCTCCGTTTCATATTAAGTGTCGTTTTCCGGTTTTTAATGCAAAATTTATTAACTTTATTATGTAATTTGTTTTTCTATTGGTTAAAATGTGGTTAGGTGTATAGGTAATTGTATTTTTATATAGAAAAATATGTAAAATTAATTGTTTCCTTAATCCGTGTGTACAACTTTAAAATGACATTTATAATGAAATAAATATAGTAATTAATATAGAATAAACTGAATTTGTTGTGCTAATAATTTTGTAAAGACAAAAGAAAAGCATAAAGATAGAAGTAATTATTACTTCAGTGGCATTGCAATGTAAATAAATGTTAATTAAAAATATAAGTTTATATTGCTATTTCTCTTTTAATAAGGTAGACTAGCTTTTGATCCGTGCATCTGTGCAGATTTATGTTATATATAATTATATATTTATGTTAGTTGTAAAGAACATTCACATTTATGTTTTATAGATTATTGATTTTTAATCTCGGTGTATTTGGTTTATTCTGTTTAGTGTTTTTTTAACTATCATGTTGTATTTTTTTATATTGTACTCTTTTACTTGATAAATTAAACAATAAAGTGTAAAATATTATAGTATTTTGTTTAGATTGTGTTTTATTAAATTATACTATAAATTTTATGATTGAAATTATTATTTAAAATTAGATTTTATAGATACTTTAAAAAAATTATTTAGACAGCAAAAAAAAAAATCATTCACAAAAAAAGATACCTAGAATTTTTATTAACAAATGCCATTTTTAAATTGAATTTGGCAATTTAGTTTTGATTTAAAATTAATGAACTTTGAATCTTTATCAATTTCAAGCCATTTAAAATTAGATGTTTTAATTCTAATGACATTAAATTATAATATATGAGGAAAATTAAAGGGTATTTCCTATTTGTACTCTCTTTTTAATATTTCAGAAGGGATGCTAGTAGTTACATTGGCCTAGGGGTGTCAAAATGGGTCATGATCCATGGATTGAGCCAAACCAAATTGACCCATTTTTATATTGAATTTGGCAATTTAGTTTTGATTTAAAATTAATGAACTTTGAATCTTTATCAATTTCAAGCCCATTTAAAATTAGATGTTTTAAGGCTAATGACATAAAATTATAATATTTGAAGAAAATTAAAAGGTATTTCCTATTTGTACTCTCTTTTTAATATTTTAGAAGGGATGCTAGTAGTTACATTGGCCTAGGGGTGTCAAAACGGGTCATGACCCAACCCAAATTGACCCATTAATCCAAATGAACTGTTTATTTTTATCCAATGAGTTAATGGGTTAACATGTTAATATATTAACAAGTTAATGGGTTAAAAAGTTAATGGGTCTATTAGGTTGGGTCAACCCTCACCCATTTAGTTTTTAGCTAAAATCAAAAATTAAAAACTAACTCATTAACTCAAAATTAAAGTTGTCAAGTTGGACTGACCCATCACGTTTCCCGCCAAAACCACAAAATCAAGTTTTCCCGCCAAAACCGTAAAATCATGTTTTTCCGTCAAAACCACAAAACCACGTTTTCCCGCCAAAACCGCAGAATCACGTTTTCCCGCCAAAACCGAAAATAAGGTTTTCCAGCCAAAACCGCAAAACCACGTTTCCCGCTAAAACCACAAAATCACGTTTTTCTTCCAAAACCGCAAGTTATGTTTTCCCGCCAAAACCGCAAAATCATGTTTTTCCGCTAATACCGCAAAATTACGTTTTCCCGCCGAAACCGCAAAATCACGTTTTCCGCCAAAACCGCAAAATCATATTTTTCCGCAAATTAGTTAAATCATGTTTTTCTGCCAAAACCGCTTAATCATTTCTTGCTAAATTCGCAATATTTTCTTGCAAAAATCGTAAAATCATGTTTTCCCGCCACCTAAAATCATGTTTACCACTATTTATATTAATTGGACTCCGCAAAAAGCCCATTTAAAATGGTCCATTTTGGGTTGGAAAAAGATGTTGGGTTGATGGGTCAACCATTAACCAATCTCACCCATATAATTTAATGGGTCATGGGTCAACCTAACCAATTTATGAAACGGTTTGGATTGACCCATGACCCATTAACAGTCAATCCATTTGGATTTTGGGTTGAGTTGACCCATTTGATCCATTTTGGGTTGGCTAAATCAGTCAGCAGCAAGTTTAATTATTTTTTAATATTAATTACTTTAAAATCAATTAGATATGTTTTATGGTTGTTTTAATTAATACTAGATTTTAACCCGCGTTTTTCAAACGCGGAATATTTTTTTTTGATGAAAACTTTATATAATCGTATTTTTTATATGTAAAGTAGGTTTAAGTATACAATTTTTGATTCCAAAGTGTGAATTACAAATTAACAATTCGATATAATAATTCTTAAGCAACAGTTTGATATAATATTTCATACAAATTAACATATCTCTTTTAATATTTATTTTTTAATTGTATAAATTTTATATAATCTGAATTGAACCAAAACTAACATTTCAATCTGTACTCGATCCGAAATGTAAGAAATTGAGTCTCTTAGGGTGGTACAAAACATATCAACACTCGAAATGTTATTAGGCAAACTTGAACGGATAATCCAAAAAAACAAAAAATCCGAAAATTTTAAAAACTGATCTGAATGTCCAAATCAAACATAATTATAAATATTTGAAACATAAATATGTACTTAAAATATTCAGTTCTATATTTATTTTGTAATGCTATCTAGAATAAGTATTTAAATTTGAATTTAGTATTTTAAATATCCAATTATATATAAATAAGTATTTACTTCTTATATTTTGCTTTCAAATTTGAGATTTAATTTTGGATACTTCTAGTTACAAATAGATTTATATAGTTACTTTATAGATTTGAAAATGTGATACAAATTAGATACATAACCGGTATATTATATTCTAACATGATCCGTACTTATAATGTAACTTTTTTTTCTTATATTTATCAAGTTTAATTTATTATAATATTAAAGAAATATTTATTATAATATAAATTAGTTATATGGCGTTCAACCCGTCTCATAGTTGATAAATATTTATTTTTTTATTGAGTAAACTGCAAAAATCTGTAACTATAAATCATAATATATTAATTCAATATACTATATAATGAAATAATATTAATGTCCACTAAATTTAATATTTTATTTTAAATGTAAATATACTAAATTATATGTTAATATGATAATTTAGCTATTATGTTAAATATAAAAAATATTTATTCTTGTAAATATTTTATTTTAATATTTCCATTAATAAACTGAAATATATTGTAAAGTGTATAAATATATGTAATTATGCATATGTAATTATTTTAATTTATAATTTATAAAATAATTGTAATTAAATTATGTTATATATATTCGTTGTTGTAATAATTTAATTAGATATGCATTATGTATATATAAACATTATAGAAATGGTATTTTTATTTTATAAATTAAAATGAATTAATAATTATTTGTATTAAAATTTAAAATAATTATGAAATTATATTATTAAATAAATATTAAAATAAATATTAAAACAATAAATATCTATATTTTAAATTAAAAGATACTAAAAGATTTTGTCAAAATGCAGTAGTAGAAAAGCTATTTGGTAAGATCTTTTGATATCTTATTTTGAAAATATTTAAATAATATATTAATAGTATGTATATTTAATTATAAATAATTTTATTATATACAAAATATTAAAAGTTACATAAATTAAATGGACCAACCTAGACTATTTATAGGTAGATAAAAAATGTGACTCTGTTTTAATATATTAGATAAGAACAATAAATACTAAAAGTTAAGATTAAGTATTTTACCAATGCTATTAGAATGTAATTAAAAGTTGTTTCAGGGTAAGTTAACATTTGAACTTTAGTTTTAAGTTTTAACTAGATATTGACCCGCTCTTGAAAGGGCAGATATATTTTTATATTTTATATTTAATTTTATACTTATACTATTTTGTAATTATATTTTCATTCAATTATTTATCAATAATATAAGAAACTTAGTATTTTTAATATATAGAAGTAATACATGAATAATATATAGTTGGACCAAACATTTATCAATAGGTCATGATTAATTTTTAATGGTGAGTATTTTTAAAAAAAAATATTTTTAAGAAATTTAATTTTAGTTTTTCTTGTAAGAAAATTTGTATTTAATTATTTATTAGTAATATAAGAAACTTAGTGTTATTAATATAAAAAATAATACATGAGTAATAAATAGTTGGACTAAACATTTATTAATAGGTCATGATCATGTTCTAATGGCAGGTATATTTTTTGTTTAAAGTTTTTTTTAAGAAATTTAGTTTTTTTAAATATTTTTTGTAATCATCTTTGTATTTAATTATTTAAGTAATATAATAAACTTAGTGTTATTAATATAAAAAATAATACATGAGTATATCAATAGTTAGACCAAACATTTATCAATAGGTCATAATTATGTTTTAATAGAATATATTTTATAACTATAAATGTTATATTTATTATAATAATATGATTTTTAATATTTTATAATTATATAAAATGTAAATGTTGTTGATTTATTATTTAATCACAGCTACATAAATTAAGCCTTAAGTAAATAGTATGATCATTTCTAGGCCATGGATATATTTTAGTTCAAATTGGGGGAGTTCGATAAACACTAAACAGTTTCAAAAAAAAATAGGGAGTAACTGTTTTTATTAGAAAATTATATGTTTACAATTTATAAACGGAATATCACTTGCTTAAAATATCAAGAATCATATATATAGTATGATATAGGGTATAGTTTGGGTAAAAGAAAAAGAACCTATGCAAAATTTATGATTTAATAGAATAGATAGTATAGTATTAAGTAATCTATCAGATGTTACATGGTTGTGTGAAGAGTGATATGATTTCATATAGAAAAAAATATATGGTTGTTGTGACCTGATATTTACTGAGAAAACGAAATAATTCCTTGCAGAAGAGACATAATGTTTATGCAAAAATGTAAGTTGATTCTCACTAATTATAAGGAATAGAAGTTTATTTTCTGAAATCTGCTTTGTCCACAATTTTTATGTAAAGTTAGATCCGATTATTATGGAACTAAATTTGTGGTTACAAATGTATAAAAGTGATTAAAATACAAGAAAAAACACGATTTTAATGAAGAAAAATTACGAGAAAAATATTTTTGTCCTAAGTTTACGAGTGCTTTACCACGAATTTACGAGGAAGTAGGTATTTCTTGTAATGTTGTCGTAACTTTACGCGGAACTGGATTCGTTGTACAGCCCATGTAAATTTACAACGCTTATACGAGAAAAGAGAAAATTCGTGGTAAATGTCTTGCAATTTAACAAGTGATTGACGACAAATCATGTTACCGTTATTTTAGGTGAAAACGTTTTTAAAGTGTGGTTCACCCAACTTATTTTGTTGTAACTACGTTGTAACCAAGATGTGAGAGACTTGTAAATTCTTAGTAAAACAATTCCTTATATATAATCATTCTCTTTCCAAACCAACACACAAACAAAAAAAAAATCAAGAAAAAAACATCTAATGCTAGAAATATTTACGAATTGCGGAGTTGGATGTATACGCATATAGATTCCGCTGGTAAAGTGACGAAAGCATTTCTTAGTAGACTGAAGACATTCATGTACCACACAGGCTGTACACCGCTCACGGAGGAAAGTATTAACATGGTACACCCAGATTTCACCAGAAATATTTGGAATGTATATCTTGGGTTATGCATAGACGAATTTAGTACATTTGGAATGTATGAGAGACAATATTCTTTGTGGTCAGTCATTCTTACGCCGTACAACCTGCCCTGGAGATGTGCATGGAACAAGAATTTTCAATTCTTGACTATATTAATCCCTGGCTCGAAGTATCCAAAGCAGTCGTTAGACGTTTTTCTTCAACCATTGTTACAAGAGCTGAAGGACTTTTGGTCAGAAGGGATGAGGACGCATGATTGTCCCATGAAAAATAATTTTACTATGCAAGCGGTTCTGATGTAGACGATAAGTGACTTTCCTGCTTATGGGATGATATCTGGATGGACTACGCATGGAAGGTTATCTTGTCCATATTGTCTTGGATTAACTTATGCTTTTCAATTGAAGAATGGTAGAAAAAGAGTTGTTGGTTTGATTGTCATCGTCGATTTTTTCCCCTTTCCCATCTTTACTAGAAGAAGTGACCAATGTACCTTTTATGAAACCCAAAATCAACAATTCAATGATATAAAGATGAAAGGTTAAGAATATCAAACAAAATAAGATAAAAAAAGACGCCATGAAAATGTTAACATTTCAGTTAAAAAATAACAATTATCTTAGTATCAATTTTGGTACCAGTTATTTTTAATCCAAAAGGATTCTTTGAGATTTTTATTTTCAGAAATTACATAATTATCTAGCAATAATGACAATAAGTAACAGTAGTGTAATTTTTTTTTCCAAAAATAATATAATTAAGCAATATTTTTTCCATGATATATAATTAATCTTATAGTTAATTATATATCATTGGATACAAACAAATGTTGATCCATTTATAAGCATTTTCAAATAAATTTCACATCAAAATTATTTTAAATATTAAGTAGATAGTAAAATAATATAGTGTAATATTTTCTGTTTTAAATAAATATTTTAGTCGATTATTTTTATTTGAACGAAATATGATTCATCTTTTTAATAATTATTCTTTTGAACTGAACTATAAAGAGAGAACAAATGATACATATTTTATAAAAAGCAGAAAATAAATCATCTATCCCGAAATTTACTTGAGATTTTAAAGTTCAATTTAGTAAATTCTATATAAAGTTATTTCACATAAATAACGCCTTACAAAATGTATAATATAATTTTTGAAACTAAAATAAAATTTCTGTCGAATACTTAACGAATCTACTTGCCGTGCGAAGCATGGTCTGGCCCTAGTATTATATATACATATGTTATGAAGTGTTATTAACTGGATTATTTTTTTGTAATATACAGCCATTGTAGCATTCTTCTGAGACCTAAACACACGTACATTCAAGAAAGAAGTTATCGAACAACTTCATGAGAACATTCCAATCATATTGTGCAACCTAGAAAAAATACTTCCTCCAGCATTTTTTTGACGTCATGGAAAATCTTGTTGTTCACCTCGCATATGAGGCATTGCTTTGTGGACTTGTTCACCACAGATTGATGTATTTGTATGAGCGCTCCATGAAACATTTGAACTGGAAAGCAAAAAATCTTGCAAAGATGGAAATTTCAATAATTGTTGGGAGTTTAACAGAAAAAATATCTCACTTCATATCATACTACTTTACACCAATAGTATGTACTAGGAAAAAGTTCCTAGAAGATATGATGATGGTGGAGTCGTACCCACATATCCAATAAGTAATGTTCCTGACATTGTTTTGTCAAATTGGACAGTTTGGTGGTAGATTAAGAAAAATATGGTGGTATTGTGATGAGGGTAAGCATAGTGCCCACACTTATATTCTACTAAACTGCGAGCATACAGTGACACATTCTTTTGAAAGGTAAATACTTACGTGAGTTTTAATTATTTGAAGTGATGTTATATTGATGTGAATACATCCGTTTAGTTTGCAGTTCATTTGTAACGCAAGTTGAAGAAGCAATACCTGGAGTATCCGCAACTAAAGTGGACTAACGAAAAGATCAACACTTTTTCACGTGGTTAAAATCTCAGGTAATATAGCTCACTCAAATATTACGCAAATAGTGAACATTATAATATAATGTGAAATGTTAACGTACTATTTTTTGTAGATTCAAGATGACGATCCATATTACCTCCCGTGGTTTCACGATTTGGTCCGAGGTCTAGTAAAAAAAGTCACCACAACACCTATGTATTTAACACAAGATTTTCCATTCATACATACGACTATGGGAGTCGTTGGGTAACAAGTAACTACGGAATATGTGTGAAAGGCAAAACAAAATTTTATGGGATTTTGCAGGAGATTACTGAAGTGGAATTTGTGGGGTTATTGAAGCTAAAATGTGTCCTCTTTCAATGTGAACAAGGGTGTCCAGTTTAACAAATTCAGTGTTGTGGATGTCAACTCTGTAAGAAGATACAACAAGTTATTGCCTTTTATTTTATCTTCCCAAGCCGAGAAAGATAGTTTCATTCCATATCCACGCCTTAGAAATTATGGGATAACTTGGTTAGTTGTTATCAAGATTGCACCTCTTGGATGAATAATTGCCAGAGAAGAACCACCTTTGCAAGAAGAAGTGTGTATCACTGAAGTAGAGGTAGCTGATCAACAAAATGATGAAATCATTCTTATTGATCCGGATAATCATCAATATGAAGATCTTCCTGACGATGTGATGGATGAAGCAGGTGAAGACGAGTTTGATGGAAGTGATAATGATTCTCCTAATGTTGATGAGAACTCGAATGATTCTGAATGATGTGATATATGTACCAAATGTTGTTCTTTTATATCAGTTAAAAGACTTAGAAGATGTGTAGTAAATGTTGTTTAATATAATAATTATTCATTTGAGTTTTAAAAATTTATTAAGAGTTTAGGATTTAGAAAAATTGGATAAAGAGCATGAATGTGTAAAACGATTGAAGAGAAGAAGAAGAGATGATGTTGTAGGATACGTAAATTTGGGGTTTAGGGATTTGATTTTCGGGTATTCATATATTTCTTAGTAACTTCGTCGTAAAAAAGACGTGGGCCTGGTAACTTCTTCGTAAAGTGGGGTTTTCTAGTAAATTTGTTGTATTGGGAAAAATGCGGGCCTGGTAACTTCATCGTAATAAACATAGGCCTGGTAACTTTGTCGTAAAATTAAAAACATGGGCCTGGTACTTCCCTCGTAACTTTACGACGAACTTACAAAAGATATAATTTCTCTATATAAACACAAACCTGGACGAGGCAAAGCCTCGTTCAATCCTCCCAACACAATTCCTCTCTCTCTCTCTCTCTCTCTCCCCCTCTCTCTCTTTGTAGGTCCCTCCTCTCTATTTTTTTTATTAGTTTAGGTAGTTAATTAGGTGGTTAATTTAGGTGGTTAGCTTAGGTAATTAGTTGAAATGGTTACTTTAGGTGATTAGTTTAAGATAACCGGATGATGACATTTATTGTTTTCATTTAGATGGCTCCTAGACCGAGACTCTGTGGACCGGCTCCCACTTATAGTCAGATGTTTAGTGACGGTGTTGGGACATCTTCTTCCGGACCATCATCATCCGGAGCTGTTCCTGACTCTCAGCCGTATTATCCCGCCCATGAGATACCTTATCAGATGCCTCCATCTCCCGCTGCCTAGCAGTTCCACCTGCTCCCGCTCCCGCTCCAGCAGCTGGTGATCAGGCTCATCCAGATTTGCATGTACCCCTATTTGCACCATATGCTACATATATTGTGGAGGATCTTCTTTCCCAACCGGGGTGAGAGGCTTTAGATATTCTATACCCCGATCGACCGCGGGGTACTTATTGGTAAGTCTTTTCATTATTTTAAATTTTACATTATATTACGTTTTTTGTTCTAACAAGTTGGTATTATTTTTAGGTTTGGAGCTAACAACCGGGTCACCCAGAGTGTTTCAGAGACGATGAAGGGGTATTTTCTCGAGGCTCATCCGAACTAGACTATGATTCCAGACCACGTTAAGAGAATGTGGTTTAAAATGTTTGCGGTATTTTTTAAAAAGAATTAATATTAAATATTTACTTATTTTTAATTCTTTTTATTTTTTATTTTTTGTTTCAGTAAAAGTAGCACTAGTCCTTATCGATCGACGAGAAAATGAAGGCGGATTTTAAAGCAAAATCAAAGGTTCGTCGTTGCAACATCTTCTCGAATTGGAAGGACATGTGGGAAATCTATGGTTATGACGGGGAGTCCACCGAGATCTCGAAGCATGTATGGGAGGGCCTCATCGTCTTTTGGAGCTTACCTTTCTCGATCAAAAAATCTAACTCGTATTCTACTTCTCGGGAGAACAAAGGATAAAGATGGTAATTTGCCCATGCTTCATAGATCCAGTTAAGCATCTCACGCCGGGATCCGTCTAGATGTTGTAAGGTTTATTTTTATTATTTAACTTATTTTTTATTTTATTTATTAACTAAATTTATTTTTAAAAGTATTATCTTTTGTTTGTAGGCCGAGAATATCAGAGTCATGCCATCACTGGTTGAACTATTCAAGATGACTCATGCCACATCAGACGGATTTTTTTTGTTGTATCCACGGTCCAAGAAACTCTATAACCAAGTGACTTCTTGGATTGAAGAGCGGGAGACACAGCTAACCCAATAGGCTCCCGATGGATTAACTACATAAGAAGTCGATCGGATTTTCAAAGAGGTAAAATTTTAAAATAGATTTTAATTCATTTATATCCTTTTATATAGTATAATTAAATATTAATGTATTATATATTTTTTTTGAAAAATGTGGCTCCCAGAAAGAAAAGACGGATGGTGGGAATAGGCTCCGTCAACGAAGTCCCAAGAGCGACTTCTTCATACGCTTCGAGACGGGATGAGGAAACTTCTTAGACTCCCAGCAGGATCGTTTGGACTTACTTGAAGATCTGCTTGACATTATGGCGACCAGAAACCGGTTATGCAGAGGGCGTTGAATGAAAGACGAGCGGTTCTCGGGATGCAGCAACATCCTATTGAGTCAACGGGTAGAACCTGCTCGGAACCGAGCGGCCCCAACGACTACTTCGACAACGTCATGCCGTAATTTTTTTTGTTTCGTTATGTATTATAAATTTAAAATATTATTTTATGACTTTTTAAAACAAATAATATTTTGTTTTATAATTTAAATATTTAAATTTAAATATTATAAATATAAAAAATAAAATATATTAATACCAAGTAAAGTCCTCGTAAATTTTATAAGGAGGTTATAATGAATGCCTAGTTATGTCGTCGTAAATTTTAAAACGACTTTACAAGGAATGACTAGTAAATTTCTCGTAAAATTTACATGGACTTAACAAGGAATATTTACAAGCACTTTACGATAAAGTATAACGAGGAGTTTACGACGAATGTTAACGAGTACGTTACGACGAAGGCCTTCCTTGTCTTTTACGACGACATCATTTCCTCGTAAAGTTACGTGTACTTTACGACGAATATTCTATTACGAGGGGTTTGATCAAAAAAAATTCTATTAAGACGAACGTTTTACAACGAAACGTGTTTTCTTGTTAATTTGTCGTAACTTTCCTATTATGGCGAATTAATAAGGAATACAACTTTTATAAAAAAAATATGTTTTCTTATAGTGATAATTAAATTTTACAAAATAAGTTAAATACCAAAAATAGGTTATGTGGGAAAATAATTGTTCGATTGAATTTTTATCAACTGATCATATATTTTTTAATAAAATAGATAATATTAAATTTTTCCTTCTCAAATCCAACTAGGTAAGAGCTTATAAGAAAAAATAGGAATGGTGAAATCCAAAACAATTAACAGAGCTACGTGGATTTCAAAACGTGGTCAGATTCATTAAGTGTGATTGAAAAGGGTCATGACTTATCTGTTGCATTTGTAAGATTATTCTATTCAAAGAAGATATGATTCTTACTAAAACTTTCCAAGAGAAATATAGTTTGTTTCATTGGATGAACATGATTAGATCTGGACACAACCGAATGAAATATTCGTTTTTTGTTTCTAAAATTATAGAGATTTTTAATATAAGAATAAACCCCTAAACATCAAATTTGGCATCTAGAAATTTTAGAGTTTTTAAGAAATATTTAAAATTCCCAAAATCTTAGATCCGGTTTTATGACAAAGAATATGAAAAAATGAGTAATGAGGATGTAATGCCCCGACCGTCCACGGATAATGGGCCACTCACACTCGCTCTTTTGGCCTGCGGGCACCATCTATTCCAACGATCGGTCGGTTAATTTTCCAAGGCTTTAGAGTCATGTTTACTGATCATGTAATTACCACATGACCTTTCCTCGTGTTTTGACTTCACTTACACGGTATCGTAAATCACTTTCCGATATATCACCCATCCTTAGACTACTACAACTCAAGCACGCTTAACTCTGAAGTTCTCTCTGGATGTGCTCCTGAAAAAGTAAGTGCACTTTGGTGACATAGGTAACCAAATCAATCCTCTTAAGCCTTCCCATATATCACAACTCGGGATGTTACAATTCACCATCTCTCAGAGAACACAACGTCCTCGTTGCGCCTCACGACAGGTCTCAAGACGTCTCTCAGGTTAGAATTGAGATGGCTAACTAGCTCAGATACCACTTGTAAATCCCCGACCGCCTACGGCTAATGGGCCACCACATCCGCTCTCTCGGCCCGTGGGCACCATCCCATTCCAACGGCCGGTCCGTTAATTTTCCAAAGCTATAGAGACATGTTTACTGACCCTATAATCACCACATGACCTTTTTCCGTGCTTTGTTCTCACTTATACGGTATTGTAAATCATTTCTCGATAGATTACCCATCCTTATACTACTTCAACTCAAGTACATGTAATTTTGAAGTGATTTGGGTCCAACGCTGATTTTGCAATCACCACCACATCACATTTTTTGTGTTTTGACCTCACTTATATGGTATCACAAACCACTTTCCGATAGGACACCTATTCTTAGACTATTCCAGCTTAAACGTATTAAACTTTAAAATTCTCTCTCAATATGTTCTCAAAAAAGTAAATATATTTCAATACCATAAATAGTCAAATCAATATTTTTAAATATCTTTATTTATCACAATTCGAGATGTTAGAGAATGATGTATTTCAAAATTAGAATTACCCGATATCCAAGACACAATTAACAGTGGTGTGTGGATTCCAAGACGTGGCCAGAAGCATCTAAGTGTGATTGAAAATGGTTATCTGAAGCAAATGTAAAGACTTAAAAAAAAAATTTCAAGAAAATAGGAGACTAACTCCAAATGCCCCTTTCACTCATAAAAAATACTCAATTCTCCCACTAATAAAATATATATATATTTTTATTTATTTTTAAATACGAAATCAAGACAAATACGAATGTAACCCTAAGAAAATCAAGTAATTACAGATCCAACCATAGATATCCGACCCACCCAAATCCAATTGGGCACAACCCGATTCTTAAACCAAAACACTGCGTTTTGGACTTAAACCAAAACACTTCGACTTCTCCGACTCTCCTTCTCCTCTCTCTCCCTCTCGACGAACTCATCTCCATCTATGGCGATTCTGAAACCCTAGCCTCCGTCGGTTGCGTTCGTCCTCCATCGAATTCAAGAATCCATCAATCTCTCCCTCTTATTTCTCGTCTCTTAACTCTCTCTTTTCTCTGTTCTCCGCCGAATTAAACATAACCCTAGAGTTGAGAACCGCTTTGTTTCTGCTTCCTTCTCCGCCGAATCGAGTCTCCATCTCCGTTTCTTCTGGTAAGTGAATAGTTTCCCTTTGTTTGGTTGTTAATTAGGTTATTTTGTTAGTAGATCTAAAAAAAAATAAGGATTGGGGATAACTTACGACTTTGTTTCAGAAACATATATAAAATTGTTTGCATCCCGATTTGGGTATAACTTGCGACTTCTATTAGGATTACTGGTTTGAACAGAAACATATATAAAAATTGTGATTTTTGTGGAGAATCGAGTTGATGATTGACTCTTTGAACTGAAACATAAAATTTGTGGGTATTTTCTTATTGGATATGAAACCGAAATGTTGATTGACTCTTTGAATGTAAATTGAAAGAGAGTTGGTGATTTATTGAGTGAATGAATTGTTTGAGATTTATAATTATGGGTTGTGCCTAAATGTGTGTTGTTGTTTCTGGATGTTCAGAGGAACGAGATAATGGCAGGTAAAGGTGGAAGAAAAACTAAAAAGAAAACTGAGGGATCTCCGAGAGCTCAAAAATCTGATACCCCTGTTGTTGAAGAGAATGTGCAAGAGCTATCAGACAGGGACACTAGTGATGATTTGCCTGAACACCCCTCTAAGGTATATTATTCTTTTGGTTTTAGT